>JACXGK010009222.1:0-20443 GCA_016801125.1 Novumbra hubbsi
ACACACACACACCCCAGACGCAACACACACACACCCCAGACGCAACACACACACACACCCCAGACGCAACACACACACACCCCAGACGCAACACACACACCCCAGACGCAACACACACACACCCCAGACGCAACACACCCCAGATGCAACAAATAATTACAGCAAATATCTTTTTCCTCCACTGTTAATCAACTTAACCTTTATGAGCACAATTCATCTTCTGTCACCACGACTACACTGCAGGTTTTCTTTATATGCGCATGCATTACAGTCGTGTCTCTGTGCCATGACAGTTCTGTGTTGCAAATTTGTTTTGTATTTTTCAACTGTTCCCATACACTACTTGGTCGTACGCAACTTCCATCCAACATACTTCAAAACATCTCATGTCGACCCCACTAATCGATTATGTAGTTCTTTGCCAACAATTATTATCTACATTATTAATTATTTTCGATTAGTTGTTGCAGCCCTACTACATGTCCTTCTTTGGTTTTCTCAGGCCAAGAAGAAGTACTATGACACAGAGCTTGAGAGCCTTGAGAAGAGCCAGAAGCAGACCATCGAGAGGATGGAGACGGAGCACGCTGTGAAACTCAGGGATGAGACCAAACGCATCCGCTCAGAGCAGGAGCGCGACTACAGCAGGTTCCAGGAGCAGCTGAAGCAGATGAAGAAGGAGGTGGGCGTGGTGTGCATTTATTCGTTTGTGTTGAAATGTGAGCGTACATTTAAAAGCATTGGTACTAAGTCCATGTATTTCACAATAATCTTTGTAGTTGAAGAACGAAGTTGACAAGCTTCCCAGGAAGACGCGGAAAGATGCCATGAAACAGAAAATGAACAGCTTCATACAGATGAAAGAAAAGGAGGTAAACCAAAGCTAAATCCTGTTTTAGTCACCAATGACCTCAGGTTTGTTATCTGCCATACTATAATGGCATGTTCATGCCTCTCACTTCCTGTTTGCTTTGATTTCAGGATCAAAGCTTCCTGGCGGCCCAAAGGAGTCACCTAGACATGACTCTAACGAGGATCATTTCAAATAACAAGAGGGAGATCTCAGAGACTGAGAGGAATTGTCTTCAAAAGAAACAGGATCTGGTTAGAGGTACGAACAAATTGAAATTTGTTCGTAATTCCAAATTTCAGGATCCTTAAGTCCTTAAGATCTCTTGGATATGTTTGGGCAGTTTTGAGTGTCACTGTAGTACTGCACAGCCAAAGTGATAGGCTGCTTTTTTTTGCTTACGAGTTGCAATTTTGATTGGCCATAAAAAAGTACATGTTAATATTTGTGGTGGGGATCTGAATCATTGTTGACCTGGCTCTGGACTGCTCCAACCCCAGAACTATGAGTACTTTTTGGATTTCATGGTTGAGAATGTGTGCGTGGACCTTGGAGGTCCAGGAATCCCCTGGTGAAAGAGTACTCCTTTAATGTGCATCACTCTTTCTCTCTTGACCAGGCATAGCTTCCAAATGTGACCTCCTCCTCTTGTTGGAGGTATAACTATCTTCTTCTATCTGATGCAGCCTTCTGTGAGCTATTTTCTATTGATTATTTTTTAAATGAGGCCAAATCTAATTCACACTCTCTCTTGTAGGAAACACTTAAGGCCTACCTACGAGGCAAAATTATTTCCTACTCCTAAACCAAGCTCGAAAGGCCAAGTTAAAAGGAACTTTCTAAATCCGTCCTCATGCTAGATAACCAGTATGACTTATGCCATCTCCAGAGCAGTACAAAAAAAGCAACGTTTAAATGTAATGTAACACCTTGTCCTCTAGGGTTAATGCTGTTAAAATGACTAGTTTGCCTCATTCCATCCCCTTATTTTACTAAAGTCATGAAATCATTTGTATTTCTTTTTTTGTACTGAGCTGCCAATTGGAACTAGTAGTTCTGATGGCTCCCTCCTTGCAGGCGTTGTGTTTCTGTTCGGCCTGGGAAGGTATATTGTCTGTACTGCCTTGAGAGAAGGGATTAACCTCTTAGATCTATTTTGTTATTCTGTCATTGGACAAACACTCCCCTAAAAACTTTAAATCTTACTGGGGGCGGGAGATGGACATGGAATTCATGAGGCGATTGACAGGAAACGCTCCACTACGTCTTGTGCTTGTCATGGACTTATTCATTTTACTGGTTGTGCATTGAGGTCATTTTTCCAAGTTGAGGTTATCTGAAATCTATCTTAATGTGAACGATAAATGTGATGGATGTCATGTCTCCCCCTGTGACCTTGGTCATAATGTTTGCACTGTGGCCTGCCCTTAAGAACTATTGGGAATCAATTTTCCAAGTATTTTCTGAAGTGCTGGACGTTAACCTGCAGCCATGCGATTGGATGCGGTTTTTGGGGTTCAGGATGACCTGTCCTCATTGCCCCACTTCCCTCCCGACTCGACATAGGTTCCTTCATGCCTGGAAGTCAGATTCCACCTTTTGGTTTGGCCAATGGAATTGTTATGGGTTTTTTTATGTCTTGAGTGTGAATGGCATTCTTTTGTGGATTACTTTCATTCATTGCAGAGGCACTCATATTTATGCAGTAACTTTTCTACTTTTTTGATTATTATTTATTTTCTTTCATTTAATGTTTTTCTTTTAATCAATATGGGTTCAATGTCTTGTGTCTCTTATGAAAAACAATTAATGCTATATTAGTGGTAATTGTTTGTTTATCCTTAGTGCCACTCAGTAAGTGTTTGCAATCTCTCCCCTTAGCTAGGTTATCCAAATTTCCTGATTTAAGAGATTATTATTTTCTTTTTTTAACTGCTATAAAATCTCTTCTCATTTCTGCTTGTTCTCGTTGGTCTTCAGAAAGGGAATCCACCATCTGGGGGCTTGAGGAGAAGACCCTTCATGAAAAGCACCAGTTGCTTAAACAGCAGCTCAAAGACCGCTACTTCCTCCAACGGCATCAGCTGCTCAAGAAGCATGAGAAGGTGCCTTAGTCCTGCCTGTGTCTGGGATGTGGGGGCCTGCTGTAGTTCTCTGGAGTCAACTTGTATGGCTATATGGCAAGCTGTTGTTCAAAACGATTATGTCAGAACTGGTTATCTTAGATTAGAAGAAACAAATCATGCCGGTCATCTTGTATTTGAAGTGAATTTGTGCAAGACATTTCAGTATTCGATTACAGTTACGCGCTGTATATACATTCCGCTTGAGTATGGATGCCTCTAGATTCAGCCTAGCATGCAGCCCTACATGATTTTACTGGTGTATTCTTCCTTACACGTCATTGTTTCTTATACACATTGGTTGGATTATGGCCCAAGAAAAAATAATGAAGTTAAAAACAATTTAAGTGTCTTATGTATAACGTCTGCTTGTCTTTGTGTGTGCTTCATATCTTTTGTTTTGTTAGGTCTTCTGTTTTCTTAAGTATCTTCAACTTGGTCATTTCCCCCGTTAAAAACAGTATGCACGAATCTTACCCTACCAGGAGCAAGAGCAGATGCAGTGCTACAACCAGCGTATGATAGAGCTACTGAAGAACAGGCAGCAGCAAGAGAAAGGCCGTATGCCCAAGATCCAGCGCAACGAGGGCAAGACCCGCATGGTCATTTTCAAGAAGAGCCTCCGCATCAACTCCACGGGCAGTGGCCCTGCGGACCGCGAGAAGATCAAACAGGTACTCCTGGAGACTGAGAGGTTGGAGGTTAATAAACACTACTGAGATAAAGCACCGCTCGGATGCATCTCAGGGCGTCTCTTCAAACATGTAACGATGATAGGAGCAGAGTAGTTGGTGGCCACTTTGTTCAGGACACCTGTCTGGGTTAGACCGGCTTCAAGAACGGCATCAGAATGTCTTGGTGGACGACATCACACTGTTCCTGCGTCTCTGACACACATTCATGCTGCCAACCGCCTCATCCCAGCTTTTTCGGTGTGATACCACAGACCATTAGTGCAAATCAGAGCTGTTGTTTGTGGAACCAGCTTCAGATGATGGTGCTTGGTGACATGGCTGGTTGTTCTGCTGGAGTATCCATTGTAGATTGGGGTTGAGTGTGGCCATAAAGGGATACACACGGTCAGCAACAATGCCTAGGTACGATGTGGCATTTATGTGAGGCTTAGTTGGTATTATGGGGCCCAATGTGTGTTGAAAAAACAATTCCACACCCCGCTGCAACGCCACCAGGCTGTACTGTTGACACAAGGCAGGATGGATTCATCTGCATGACGCACAGGGAAATTAAGATTAGTCAGACCAGACATACCACGGTCAAAGTCGCACTTACGTTGCGCGTCCAAACCTCATGACCCATGTCTGTATGTTCATACAGTATGTTGAGTTGCAGCCACGTGATTGGATGTTGGGTTATTTGGCGTTAACGTGCAGGCCCCCTCTACCCCGCGCAGTTCGCCCAGCAGGAGGAGAAGCGTCAGAAGGCTGAGCGTATGCACCAGCAGCAGAAGCACGAAAGCCAGATGAGGGACATGGTGGCCCAGTGTGAGGGCAACATCAGGGACCTCCAACAGCTCCAGGTGATTGCACCTTCACAGAACACGGGTCTACACCATCCACTTTCACAGATCATCTCTATCTACAGCAGGGGTGGGCAAATATTTTGGCTCGGGGGCCACATCAGGATTTTGAAATGAAATGGAGGGCCAAATTTGTTTTTGTAATTTGTTAATCATAATTGATTTGGAGGCCAGAAAAGGGCAAAAGTTAAAAGATACATTACATATGTACAGTAGATCCCATATAAGGTGTAAATAGTTAAAATTCTGACTCAGATGTATAAGAATGGGCTGGTGAGTTGTTTTTTTTAATTCCCCCCAAAATCATTTTATTACATTCCGTGGGCCGGATGGGACAGCCTGGCGGGCCGCATTTGGCCCTCGGGCCGTAGTTTGCCCACCCCTGATCTACAGCATCCGCCTCCACGGGACACCTCTATCTACACCCTTCACTACTGTTATTGTCTCTTAGTCTCTTCTTTTTGTTAAAAATAAAATAAAATGTGAATATATATATATAAATATATTTAAAGAAAAACGGTCTTCATTATAAAGCACACCAATGCTTGTAGGAGACGGCAAAACTACTAAAATATGAAGGATCTCTATCTAGGTGGGGATGTCAAGCTATACATGCATAGTATTGTTTGGAAATTAACTGTTTAGTGCTGTGTGTGTGTGTTTGTTGGTTTGTTTGTGCAGAATGAGAAATGCCACTTGCTGATTGAGAATGAGACTCAGAGGCTCAAGTCACTGGATGAACAGCATAACCACCAACTGAGAGAATGGAGGGAGCATCTTAAGCCAAGGAAAATGGTACCAGACCTCAATCCCCTGGAATCTGATTGGTCGGACAATGTTAAAGATTCAGGCTGCAATCTTATTTTGGCCACATGTTGTTAATGTGGCGTTGTTTAGCCCCAAGATGGTCCCAGAGGTGTATGAACTGTTTCACATATGTGCAAAACCGCTGGCTTTCTAGTTTGGAATATCTTTGCCTAAATATAATAATGATTATGATAGATTATGCGCTTATAAACAACATATTCGACATGCATCTTTAATATAGAAGTCATAAACACAGGTATGCATGTTTAACTAGATCTCAGCGCTTTAGTCTCTTACCACTGTTGTTGCCATAATTATTTGGGATGTTTAAGCTAATTTACTTCTGTCTTACTCCTGCTCACCTTTCCCCACATCCCTCCTGCTCTCTACTTTCTGCCTCTCTCACGGCCTCCTGCTCTCTACTTTCTGCCTCTCACGGCCTCCTTCTCTCTACTTTCTGCCTCTCTCACGGTCTCCTGCTCTCTACTTTCTGCCTCTCTCACGGTCTCCTGCTCTGTACTTTTTGCCTCTCTCACGGTCTCCTGCAGGCGCTAGAGGAGGAGTTGAATCAGAGGAAGAGGGACCAAGAAGCCTTCTTCAAGATGAGCGAAGGATCAGAGGTGCTGAACCCCAGTTCTTCAAACAAAGTCACCAAGTTCCTTCCTTACTCAGAGTCCTCCAACACATAGACTGGCATCTCTCCCTCCAAACACCCTCCTCTCCCCCAGTGCAGTCCAGCCCTGCCCCCTCAACACACCATGACCCCCTGAAGGACAACTGTTCATTGCCTCTGTCTCATCATATCGCACATAGTCTTTTCATCATCTTTCATTTTTAACAATCATTCCAGTTTTAAGTCCTGTTTATAATATTTGATCATTTGAATAACCCCTGAAGGTTAGATTTGGTATGATTTTCTTCAGCTACACGTGTGCGTAAGGCTGCTTAATAGTGCAGCGTTTCCTTTGTAATTCCCTTTGGTTCACTGAGCCCAATGAGCAGAACATATAGTTCGATAAGTCAGGAGGCTGAAGGGAGAGGTCCTCCCACATCCCAAAGAGGGCGAGGAGGCCTGTGTTTAAGGTGCAATGTGGAAAATAATCCAAAATCTTCTTTTATCAATAAGCACTTTTGTTTCACTGCAATATGTGTCGTCTTCCCCAGAGGCCTGTGATGATCACACCCACAGAGGATCATTGACAGTCTCTCTTAGTTGCCATTGTGTACTTTGGCTCTACTGCTTTTTAGTTCACAGCCCGTTTTTATGTTTAGAACGTTGGTACTGTATATCAATTTGCCAAATCTGTATTATTCCTTTTTTTTTCTATTCTTTTTTTGTTTCTAATGTGTATAAAAGAGCAGAGCATTCCGTTTGGGATTGTGAATTTATATAAATCCTGCTGAAAATCAGTTTTCTGCACTGTACACTTTTCACTGTCATATCTGATCTTTTGTGGAATGAAAGATCTAAAAAATAATTTGACCCTTTTTGATATTGTATGATTTTATTCAGAAGAACTTAATCAATTAATATATTTCGGGAACAGTTTTCATCCAATTTGTTTTTGTTGCTTCTATTTAAAAGGTTGAAGCACACATTTTTTGGGTTGAGATTTTAATGATTTGAGGAAGACTGACGGGCTGTTGTTACTCAATTAAGAGTGCTGCATTTTTACTGTAAAGGCAATACTAGCACACTGGATGGGAACTTAGAATGCCAAAGCAGAGTACTGTTGTCTTTGAAGGAATATTAAGAGATATTTATAGGTTTTGAATTAACATGTTTTAGTAAAGTTATTAATGATTGTTTGAATGTGCTGCCTGCTAACCAATGTGCAATTTCATGTTCTTTAAACTGAGGTTTTTCCTCCACCAAAATGTGCCTTTTGTTGCGATTGGAGGCATATACCAGACAGGTTACATAATTCTTCATAGTTTGGTTGTGTAAAATGTTTTACTGAGTTAAATGAATATACTACGTTGCAGTTAATCATGCTACTTTTGAAAATGGTGCATGGTTTTGTTCCAGTTAGACCTGTTACATGTTATCAGGTCAACTATCAGGTACTGCTACTCTCCTCTCTCCAAATCCTTTTGCAAGATGCATTTTAATTTGTTTGTGTTTATTTTATTTTCTGTTTGTACCTGTTTAACTATATTTGTAAGTGGCGTCACTGAAGGTGACTGTTCTGCAGAAGGAACCATTGTTGTAAGTCTAATAAAATGCAAATGTTCTCTACATCTTAAGCAAGTTGTCGTTTTCATGGGATATGCAGTACTTGCTGCATATGTATGTTACTTCAAAACCCAGTGCTCAAACAAGTCTTCATAGAATCCACAGAGAGCAACAAGCACTTTAAAGAAGCCACAGAGTTCAGTGGCTGGGAGTGGAGTAATGCTGCCTTCATAAACAAATCTCCCTAACAATGTATCGGAGGCTGGCAAAAAAAAAGCCATTAACCATAAACAATCAAATCTGTAGGGAATAGCCAAAAATCAAATACAAGCAACAACATAAAAAAAAACTACAATGACCTTTTAATGTACTATGAAATTTATCATTTTAAACAATTGTTCAGGGAACTGCATTCTTATGAGACCATAGCGGGAATAAGTAGGTTACATCCAATTATTCGAAAAATAAACCAATACACCTTTCAAAAATGGAAAATGTTTATTGACTTAATAAGAAAGAAAAGTGATCAATGAGGGAAAAACAGAAAAAAAAACATACAGTACTCAGGAATATTTTAAATTTAGTTCGGGGAAAGGTGAGTCCTGCTGCATATAAAATTATAAAACTTAAAAGCAATAATAACAATAACAATAATATAACACCCTATTTGGTTTTCTTGCATCTCCGCTTGTCTTTTTACACTCCAGTAAACACACTGTAGAATTCATGAGTTTATCGATGAGTTTGCTCAAAGACAGAACAACATTTTGTTAACTTTGACCTGACGGCTCTTGGGATTTATTCAAGGAAAACTTCGGTCACTGGTCAGAAGCTCGAAATCTGCAACCTCCTCAATAACTAGTCTCATTGTAACAACTAGGCAACCTGCCGCTCATTCGATCCAACAACATTGATTCTGGTGCTTCGAAATAATGAAAACGGAAAGGGGAGAAGCATAGTATTATAGCAACTAGGAGCAGATCAGAGATGATTCAATGAACCTGTGACCCCAGGCACTCCCAGCCTTGTATGTGTCTCCTAGAGACAAACCTCTTAACCAACAACCCTCCTCACGCTACTATATTTCCTCACCTCAGTGTCTTCATGAGAACAACAACCCTCCTGACTGTATGACTAACCGTACCCCCTTTCCCCAATGGCCAGACTTGGGGAGAGGGGAACAGTGAACCAAAACAAAGTGATAACAGCTGACACGACTTCCATCCAGAGGTACAATAACGACGTTGTGCTTGAAACCAGTCAAGCACGAATGTAACACCTGTAGTAAAGATCCCACTTCATGTGTCTAAAATGCGAGTGTTTTTGGAGGATTCCATGACAGTAAATGTTGTACTTTATCACTTGTACAAATCACAGGAATTCCCTTCCATTAAGGGGCAGTAGTTATGGTGAAACTACAGTAAAGTTACGGAATAATATATACATCAGAAGAAGCCTGATGTAACTTCATTTATTTGAACACCTTGGAATGAGTCAATTTCATTTCAATGGTCAATTAAGTTTATTTGGAAAGGAAGCAAACTGGAACTAGGTCTTCATCAGCCTTACTTTTTAAAACATGGCAGTGGCTTTCATGTATTCATGTACTCTATGCTTCCTCTCGATCACCCTGTTTAAGCCACAGTGAGCCCAACCTGAACCGTCAGAATCATTTGAAAAATGATTGCAAAATTATTATTGCAAACTTATTGTTACAAAATGATTATGCATTTTGTAAAAAGAAACACCTTCACAAACACATTAACACTGTATAATTGTTTAGTATTATCACTTGGCAATAACTCATTTTGAAGTGTTTATATTTTTGTTCTCATAGGCCTCTTGAATGTCTGCAACCGCCACAGTAGAGACATTCTTTCAGGACCCAGTACGCCTTTGGCTGGATATAGCATCATGGTGAACACAACATGTATTCACAATTCACAAGTAATTTTTAAATTAGGACTGATCTAGGATCAGGGCGCCTCTTTCAAATGAATGTAATTTGTTATGATCATGAAAGCGAAACTGATCCTCAACCAGCAGGCTAGATGAATACCAACCCTGGTAACACATGGACTAACTTAACTTCCATATGTATTTCAGATCCAACTCTACACATAGAGATAATTACCAAATGACACGATATCTAGCTAAATTGCATATATTTAAGCTTAAAGCACTTTGAATATTATACTGAGGCACGATATCAGAAAAGGCTTGGAAAGACATAAATATTGTGTTTTTCTGCTACAAAGCACTTTGATACATGTCCTAAAATAACATCTTAGTCTTGAGTAGCATACTGTATGGCACAAAAGGTGAACAACATGAGAGAGAAATTGCTTGTCCCGGATTTGATGCCAAGGTTATCGTAACACGGTTAAAAAAGTATTTAAAAATACAGATGTATATGCAACAGAACTATCTCATTGCTGGTTCATTCTCGCTCTAACGCTAGACAAATGGAATGTATAAAAGTAACAAAAATGCCTCCATTTAAAATAAGGTACTTATAAATAAAAAAAAAAACTAATTAAATACAATTAATTAGTGATTTGTTGAATACAAAATGGCCATAACCTGGCCCCTAGGGTTTCTTGGTCAGGTAATTGGAGGGGATCCAGCCCTCTTTCATTGGCCCTTCTCCTAGATTTTTACAAAACCACCAGCCACTGCTGTTCCTCTCCACCACCTCAAACACGGTTCCTTCCTTGAAGCCGGCAGTCTGATCATCTCCCTCAAAATCTGCCACGGCCAGGAACAGCTCCTCTTTACTGGGCTCCTTGATCAAAGGAGGCAGCTTGTCCCTCGGAGGGCCTGGTTTCTCACTCTTTACCACGGGCTTGGGGGCCACGGGCACTTTGGCCTTGGTCTCCTCCTTCTCCCGTTCTTTGGGTGGGGGAGGCACAAAGGCTTTGGGTTTAGGGGGAGGGGGTCTGCCGAGCTGGGTGGGGGCGGGCTTGGTGTCCGGGAGCTCTTGCGAAGGTGCTCTAGTCTCCGTGGGGCTGGATGGCTCAGAGGTCTTTTTGGGTGGAGGGGGTCTTCTAGGTAAGAGAGCCGGTCTCCCCGGAGGTTCTTTGTTCAGGGGGGCAGCTGGTTTTGGGACATCCGGGCTCCCATGTCCATTTTGCTGCTTGGGGGAGAATCTGGGCTCGTCACTGGCCTTGCCATTGTTGAGGGCAAAGGGGGCCGGGGGTGACCTGGAGGGGGCATTACCAGGAGGGCTGTTTGGACGCGGCATCTTGGGAAGAACGTTATTAGGGGGAGGCATCTTGGGGGGTACGATACCAGCGGGAATCTTGGGTAAAGCACTATTAGGGGCGTTGTTGGCTGTAGTGCCGTTTTGGCAGCTCAGTTCTGCCGATCCAGTGCCCGGTTCCGTTGGCTTTGAGGGTTTCAGCTTGCTCCTCAGGTTGGTGATGTCCAGCTTGTTCTCGGCAGGCGATTCTGGCTTGGCGGCGGGGACGGGCTTGGGTCGAACTATGGGTCTGGGCTTCATGAACAGTGCCGGGCCGGCTGCCTCTGGCTTCTCGTCCGCTGGATCGGGCTTGGGCTTTGGCGGCTGCTTAGCCACAGGTTTCAGGTTGAACTTCTTCACCTCTTTAGCAGAGATCTTGTGGCCACACTCCAGACCCATCTCGTTCTTCAGGTGCAGGGGCTTGTTTGCGGCCTCCTTTTTGGGCTCGGGCGGCTTGTCCGGCTTGGAGGGGGGACCTTTGGGTGCGAGCAGGGGCATGATGACACCAGGGGCCGGGGGTTTCGGAGGCAGTGGCTTGGACGGGTCTGGCCTGGGTTTCTCCACCGCGACCTCAACGTCCAGGCTCTTGTTGATGGACTCCCTGCGCGGCGGCAGTGCGGGCTTCTCTTCGGCCGGCGGGGCAGACGGGGCCGGGGGCAGAGGTCCCGTGAAGGCAGACGCGCCCTTGCTGGCGCTGGACTTCCAGTCCCGGAGCTTTGGCCTGGCTGCAGACTCGCCGCTTGCAGTGGGCTCGTCTGGCAGTGGCTTAGACCAGCTGTCTTCTGGTTCAACGCCACTGGCAGGGCCGTCCTCCAGCTTTAGCTGAGCCATCTCATTGGGCAGAGGTGCCAGGAAGTTAGGGCGCGGGGTCAAACTGGTCTTCTTGTATTTGTCGATGAAGGTGATCGGGGCCCAGCCCTCTTTGTCTTCGATCTGAATGTACCACCAGCCACTGGAGTTCTTCTCTATTACCTGAACAGCAAAACCAAAGGGAACGGTGAGTGAATCCAGGGATCAGAAGACATACCTTAAAGGTTTTTCCAGTCAGTCCATTGTTTGCTTTCTATTCAATCACATGAATGTTTCTCTCACAGTAGTCTGTAGACCATGAAATAACAACTGTCTCACCTCCACTTTCACCCCAGCCTGGAAGCTAATACCGTCAGGAATGGTGGTCTGGAAGTCTGCAATGGTGTAGAACTCTTCCTCCACCTGGGGAGGAGTGGGTGGCTTGGGCAAGTTCTGCCCCCTCGGCTAAGTAGAGGAAAAGCGTGAAGAAAGAGAAAGTGAGTCTGTGTCATATCTGACAGAACCCACTGTTTGTTAAGGAGCGCCAACGGCAGCTCAGGATTGATGGTTAAGTGGTTGGTGGTAGGTGGTTGGTGGTTAAGTGGTTGGTGGTAGGTGGTTGGTGGTTAAGTGGTTGGTGGTAGGCGCTTACAATGCTGAGATCCCTGCGAGGTGGTGGCCTCTGTCTTGCCCCTTGCTCTGTAGTGGAAAAGGCAGATGAAGTCACACTCCTGAGAGCCCCCCTCAGACACATCCCAACAAACACACAGGCATTGAGACAGATCAAGACGAAAGATAAAGACCAGGGAGCGAGACATAGACACAGGACAGAGAGAAAAAGAGAGAGAGCAGTGTGTTCGATACAGACAGACGTGCTCTGCAGACCGGGGCCTTTGGCTCCATGTGTAATGGATCCTCGCTATGGGAGCGGTAGTTGTTGTTGAGGCATTTAGCTCCAAAATGACTTGGGAATTGACTAGGAATAAAAGTGGCTTCCGTTACTCTAGCACTGAGATAAGGAATCCCACAGAGAAAGGGCTCTGAGGTAGGAGACTAAGGAAGCATCTCTCACACAGATGGGAGGGAACATGTCGGCCGTCAAAACTGGCTATAAAGACATATCATAACACCTTCAAGCTTTGAAAATTATTTTACATAAAGATGCATTCTGGGAACATTTTTAAAATCTCACATTTTGGACCGAATATGTTTTATGTTCTTCATACGTGTATACTCGACAAAAATTCCAGTTGCACATCATTTAGTAATGCAACGCCAAAGTTTGAAAGCGAGTGGTTTTGTTGAGACGGGGCACAGTTCATCACATAGTACCAAATGTTCGGGTTACAGGGGCAATTATAGAGCCATTGACTGACTGTCCCAGAATGCAACTGTAAGTTGTCCAGATGTAAGCTCTTTGCGCTGCTTACTGAAGGGGGAGAAGCCCTTGTCCTTCTGCTCCTGGTCTCCTCTGCTCTCCTTGGCTTGGTTCTGCTGGTTCTGCTGTTTAGAGAGTCCATCCAGCTCATTGGTGCTGGAGTGGCCTGCCGCCAGCTTCTGGCTCAGGATGTCTGCCTTCTTCAGGTAGGATGCTGGGGCCCAGCCCTCCTGTCCCTGATACCTGTTGAAGGCACAGTACAAGTTACGTCCACAGCATCAACAGAGTGGAACATTACAACAAAAACTATAGCAACGAGAAAGGCCTTATTTTGTAGAAACAAAGACTTCCAAGTGTGGTCCAAGTCCCTAGCTCACAGAACAGTTGAGTCCATGTCTTTGTTGCGGCATACCGACAGTATCCGTGGGTCCTGCAGAGGACGGTGTGAATTTGATCACTGGATGGGTCCCATGTTGGACAGGGCAGCCTTTTCTTGTAATGCTCTAGCAGCTCTTTGTGGTTGGTTTGGGCACTTGCAAGCTCATGTGTGTTTGTTGGTCAGAAAATGCAGTCTCCTTCAAACAAGTTTGTACCGGCGAGCACTTCCAGGGGGAGCGAGCAGTGTGATTAAAAGCAACAGCATGGAGAGATGTGCATCAAAGGACATCTTCGACTCTCCTGAACCCCGCTGTGGACGCAAAGCCATCGCCGCGAATTGGACAGAAGACTTGAGTCAAATTGAGGAAGAGTGTTAAAAATAGAATGGCACAAATGGAGGACAACACACTGTCTAGATGGATTCACTTTGTACAGAACCACTTGTAGGGTTTTCTGTTGTACCTGATCTTCCACCAGCCCTCGAGGTTCTTCTGTATAACCTCCACTGTCATACCACTCTCCAGGTCAATCTCGTCTTGGTCTCGCGCAGAGTAGGGATAGATCACGGTGTACCGCTCCTCTGGAAACAGAAAAAGATACGGAGAGGATACGGAGAAAGCCGCGTGAAATGTTGTGTTTGTATTGCAGATTTACCTTCACAAGAGCACCAGTAAAGAGGATGGCATCAACAACTGAGGCAACATCACATGTTGGCATGTTGAGAGTGAGTAGGACAAATCTTTTTCACCATATTGGGAAAACAAACATATTTCTAGCACGCCTCCCATTAAACTGTGACTGGTTTTAACCAGTTTGTACTCTTAGAACGGTCTGGGAGGGATCCATCTGTGGTGTGAAAACATGCAATACTAAACTTCACCCCACCAACAGCACAAACCACACACAAATAAACGGCCCATTAGTTGATGTTTTTGTAACTAATCTATGAGGGTTATTTGTATCCTGAATTAGAGCAAATTTAACAAATGTAGCCTTATGAATTTAAAAAAGATTATTAAAATTATTGAAATCTACTATACATATGAGAAATGATAAAAACATAAAGGTATAATCTCTGTGACTGGAGATTAAAAACATAAAGGTAAAATCTCTGTGACTGGAGATTATTTTAACTGGAGATTAAAAACATAAAGGCATATTCTCTGTGACTGGAGATTAAAAAAATAAAGGTATAATCTCTGTGACTGGAGATTAAAAACATAAAGGTATAATCTCTGTGACTGGAGATGATCATAACTGGAGATTACAAACATAAAGGTATAATCTCTGTGACTGGAGATTATAACAAGAGGGGTCATAGTTTAACGATATTGACACACAGGCTCATGAAAACGTTTGATTGGTCCAACTACATAGATTCCATACATACAATAATAACCTCAGTTTATTTAGTAGCCTACATATTATTAATATTTGAGGGCCCATTTGTCATAAAACATTTAAGACCCATTACCTTCCGTGACACACACACACACCCCTTCTACTTCACTGTTGGCTACCAATTTGTGCCCGTTTGCCTTTAAATGTAATACCAGTGTCTAAAAAGTGCACAATGAACAGGCAAGTGATGAATGGAAAGAACCATTCAAAATCAGGTCCACAATACCTGGAGCATGAATGGATGCACTGAACCACAATCGATGAGGGTACAGCCAACTGTCATGGCAACACGCACATAACCATGCAGCTGACATGCAGGGTGTTAAATAACCGGGGCATTTGGTTAGGCCACCGGGGCATTTACTTAGGCCACCGGGGCATTGAGTTAGGCCACCGGGGCATTGAGTTAGGCCACCGGGGCATTTAGTTAGGCCACCGGGGCATTGAGTTAGGCCACCGGGGCATTGAGTTAGGCCACCGGGGCATTGAGTTAGGCCACCGGGGCATTTGGTTAGGCCACCGGGCATTTGGTTAGGCCACCGGGCATTTAGTTAGGCCACTGGCATGTATGCTGTGCCTTCATCCCCGTGCTTGGGTGGGTCATGCCTGGGTCTTTACATGCTACAAATGACACGGTACACAAACGAGGAGAAGAGGGAGAAAAGAGACATGCACTCCACCTTGCCCAAAGCCTGTGCTTGTGCTGAACAGATCCCCTAACGTTCGCCGACGACCCACGTGCCTCGGCAGTGACCAGTACCTCCGGGACACTGACAGGCAGCGCCCAGTGGGCAGCAGGAAGTAGGAAGTAAACAGACCGTGAACACTCACTCCGATTGGCGTTTGGTTGTAATAGACGGAGAGAGACAGTTCAGAACCGCGTGAGCAGATGAAAAGGACATTTCCCCCGTAACCATATCTGCAACAACATGCTGAGAGGCCTTTTGTAATGAAAACCAAAGGTCTCTAGGGACGTTTCTGAACATTCTGCTTCCGCTATCGTTTATCTATCATTGCACACGTTTCCCCAGAATAACTTAATGGAAAAAAAATATCTAATAATTTTGTTTCATTAAGACTCGGCAACAAGCCTTGAGGGGTTAACAGCGAGCTGAGCGCCAAAGCTGTCTGAGTGCATCTGTTTTAGCCTCGTATCTGAACGTGGCCGGATTACCTTCCTCGCCGGGCAGAGAGAAGTCGTCAGGGTCGTCCTGGGCCTCCAGGCAGGTGGCAGGGACCCAGCCCTGGGCCTCGTCGGAACTGACAAACCACCAACCTGCACGCAGACAGCAGCACCCACGCACAACAGAACTGTCAGACACACGGTACCGAGTATCTTTCTAAATCTCCAAAGCGTGTTGCCCATCGTACCGGACTCGTTCTTCTCGATGACCTCCACGGTCTGCCCCGCGTGCAGGCTGATCTCCGAGCTCTCCTGCTTCTCGTAATCCGTGACGGCCACATACTGGTCCAGGAGCAGGGGGTCAGCCGAGGTGGAATCTCCTGCAGGGAGGTAAACACGGACGTTGTAGCGCCGAGGCCGACCAGCCGCGATGCCACATCACAGAAAGCGCCGAAGGGGAGTGGAGCACGACGAAGAGGATACAGGCATGATTGTAGACACACGGGGGGGGGGATGTCAGAGCGGGATGATGTTAAGGAGGATTGTAGAGGACCGGGAAGGGGGGGTTAGGCCAATCATTAACATGGCTGCCACAGACACAACAGGAACACCCGCCACCTGAACTGAGCTAACACCCTGCTGCCCGGCTCTGTGGTGTGGACCTGGTGGGTTGCTGTGATGCAACCGCCACGCCGCCAACAGTAGTTCCCTGGAGATACCGCGGCTTAGCACGTCCACCCTCCGGTCTTAAATCTCTCTAAGCTCCGCACGTTGGAGCGTCCGGCTAGATATCGCGGTAGCTGTCGCGCAATACACGCCGGTCTAAACAAACGAAGGGAACAGTGGAATAACACATCGGGTTATTCGGGTCTCGATGATCAGAATCTTTACAGTACGTTGTGTCGTCGGTCGAGGACAAAGTGACGTAACGACGCTTAATGACGTATCAAAGTAAACAATTGAAATCGGATGGCTGTTCGCACTTGGGTACATTTTATCAACTCAATGGGAGTCAGTAGTGTGCGTGGCCCCCACGTGCCTGTATGCACTCCTGACAATGTCTGGGCTCCTGATGAGACGAGGGATGGTGGGGGATCTCCTCCCAGACCTGGATCAGGATGCACCGATACATCACATCTCAGAGGTTCTCAACTGGATTCAGGTCTGGGGATCGTGCGGGCCGTTCAATGGCACCAACGTCTTCGTCATCCAGGAGCTGCCTACAGACTCTGGCCACATGAGGCCAGGCATTGTCCTGCACCAGGAGGAACCCAGGGCCCACCGCACCAGCTCCTTTTGAGGGTAGTCTTGCTATGGCCTCTCCAGTAAACCAGGTGACATTGATTCACATGGCTCACGCTTCCTAACTGGACAAATCCTTGAAGTGTAATTGACATGAAGTGGAATTGACCCGCTGAGATAATTATATGTTCCCTTCGTTTCTTTGGAGCAATGTATATGACAGTGGATTTCCCACAACCGAGAAAAGGTTGAGTTCAGGACGGCAGCGTGGGGGTTTTGGTCACCCACGGAAACATCCGGTGCTCTCTCGGCATAGCCATCACACCGCCATGCACTTCACACAGAGAGAGAGCACCAAACTTGCCCCAACTGCCTTGTCTCACCCCACCCTACACGTCCCACCACACCCTAGCCTGGTCTCAGGCCAGCGTTTGCCTCAGGCGCATTGGCTGAGGCACATACGGATGCATACGGCACCCGTCCTCCTCTCAACGCTGCCCTGCCCACCTCCGGCGGAGGGCCACACAGATGGCTAGCAACCCACGGGTCACACACAGAGCACGGCCAAGCATGATTCTGTCACTACCTCTCTGTAGGAAAGTAGTCGCTCTTTCCAAAATCCCTGAGGAAAATGAAGGAAATTGAAACTTGAAATTTGACTTGAATGGAACATAGTATATATGGGTTGGGTAGTCTGCAATAAGAACACTGTAAGAGTGTGTACGTAACTTAAATAGATTTATTTTATTACTATTACCATAGGTCTTTGTACAGTAGAGCAACAGTTTTAGAGAGGCATGGAGAGTTTTGTACAACTTTACAGCTAGAGGGCGCTGCTATATATATACATATATTGAGAAATGGTAGAAGTAAAATTCTCTTTCTGGCTGGACTCAAATAATAGTGCAGCAAATGTTTTTCCTAGTTAATGCTTATTTCTCTTCCGTATGATATTGTCTACACAAACTACATGCCATAAAGAATTCAAGCATAACCAAACATTTATACAAGTGTAATCCTTACCCGACTTCTTTTTTGTAATGGGTTCCCTGCAAAAGAGAGGAAATCCTTAAGATATGAAGATTGTGTAAAGGATTTAGATACATTAAAATGAATTTGTCATGCTAACCATTTGTAAACCCATTGGCATGTATCAGTTGTGTTGACCTTTGTTCCTAGTGAGTAAGGATATGGTTGATGGTGAGTCTCTTGATACTGGGTAGAAAAGTAACAGGATCTGAATCTTTTCACTCTGTTTTATCCATTAGGACCACACTCACTCATATATTAGCATCAGCAGGAGCTGATTCAAGGTCCAGATGCCCACAGACATTGAAGTGCCCAAATGAATTTCTCTCTCTCTCCCTGTCTCTCTCTCCCTCTATCCCTCTCTCCCTGTCCCTGTTCCTCTCTCTCTCTCTCTCTCTCTCTCTCTCTCCCTCTCTCTCCCTCTCTATCTCTCTCCCTGTTCCTCTCTCTCTCCCTCTTTGTGTCTCTATCTTAGTTCCTCTCTCTACTCCAACTCTCTTGTTCATTCACTCCTGACAACAGTCCCCCTAATTTTCACCCGTCATAAAATTCACACTCAACCCCATCATGCATGTGCTACCCTGTTGATTGCGCCGGGCCAGTTCTGATGAGTTTCAGACATTAGTTTGCCCATTAGCTTGGAGTTGAAATTGTTTTCAGACATGACAGGCTTAGGCTTATCAGTGGGAGGCAGACCAGAGTAAAAAAGGCAATGCTGAGACAGCCAAACCCACGCTAATTATTGAACTATACCGTATACAGAATACTTCCAGCTAACCAGGAACAGTCCTAGAAGATGATAGTGGGGGATGATAATACAGGATAATTATATTCCCTAAACAGTATAATAACCTTTTAGAATAAATCTGTTGGGGTTTTCAGAAAAGTAAATGGAATGTTGGGCACAACATCATTAACAACTACCACAGAACATTCCCAAAATGTACTCAGGTTTCCTGGTATAACGTTTTTGGAACATGCAGTATTGTCCCAACAACAATTTGAGAGATACTTTCTAGGAAGGCTTAGTACAAACAATTTATACAATAATCTGAAAAAACGACAAAAACAGATCTGGTACCAATATTTTCAGATCTGATCAACTCTCCCCTCATGTCAAACACATGTTCATCGGACTGTGGATATACCACTAATGGTCCAGTAGTCATGGTAATGAATATCCCAGCCAACTAAAACACATTCTCTGGAAGCTCACGGAACATTTTCTAGATTGTGGGACTTCATCCAGAACCCCGGGGTACCACCAAAACATTGAGAGGCCCTCACTCGCCATAATCAATGTCAATGTGTATGAGTCGACTGTCAGAGATGACACGGATTTGGCTCACATAAGCCTCAGCTCACAAAATGAACATCAAAAGCCGAATGACATGTGCCAAACAACACCTGGGTAAAGACCAAAACTACTGAAACAATGTGCTCTGGATAGATGAGTCAAAGGTGGAGTTTTTTGGGCTTAAATGCCAAAGGCCATGTTGGGCAAAAACGAAACCCTGCATATTCTGCCTCAGGCCGAGGCCAAAATACTATAATTGAGTCAAGCATGAACTCCAAATTGTACCAGAGAATTAAGGAAAATATAAAGCCATCTGTCAAAACCCAGAAGCTTAACCCAACATAGATCTTGCAACAGGACAATGATCTAAAAAACACAAAAGCAAATCATCAGAATAGCAAAAAAGTATGAAATGCAGGTTTAAGGAATGGTACATTCAAAGTGCATATCCCAACCTTTTCCTTAAAAGCATTGGAAGATTTTCTTTTGAATAAATTATTGTAAAGTATAATATTTCAGTTATTTATTAAATTAGGTTACATTGATCTGTCAAAAGTGAAGATTACAAATCCATGTATCTAAATATGTTTTCTTTCTTTTAAATGTATTTACGTATATGCTTTTGAAATGACTGTAAGGATCATCCACTACCAAGCTCTGGACCACAGATATCCTGCCCAAGGATGAGCTAGCTGTACTGGGTGGCTCAGCCTCTCCTCCTGCCTACCACTTCAATCACTCTGATGGACAGTCAATGACGTCCCTACTCTGTTAAATTTACAGCAGTGTTGTTCCTCTTTCTCTCCACGCAATGTCAGAGGAACACCGGCTGCATTAGAGAAGAGCTGTAACTCGATTTAAATAAAGACAGCCCAAGGTCTTTTTATACTCATGGGCTCCTCCCTGTCCTCTCCTCCCTGTCCTCTCCCCTCCTCCCTGTCCTCTCCTCCCTGTCCTCTCCCCTCCTCCCTGTCCTCTCCCCTCCTCCCTGTCCTCTCACCTCCCCTCCCCTTCTCTCTGTCCTTTCCCCTCCTCACTGTCCTCCCCTTCCTGTCCTCTCCCCTCCTTTCCT
>JACXGK010009223.1:0-20517 GCA_016801125.1 Novumbra hubbsi
AGCAGACAACCCGAGGAGAACCATTGGGTTCCCTCTCCAAGCAGACAACCCGAGGAGAACCATTGGGTTCCCTCTCCAAGCAGACAACCCGAGGAGAACCATTGGGTTCCCTCTCCAAGCAGACAACCCGAGGAGAACCATTGGGTTCCCTCTCCAAGCAGACAACCCGAGGAGAACCATTGGGTTCCCTCTCCAAGCACACAACACAAGGAGAACTGTTGTGTTCCCCCTCCAAGCAGACAACACAAGGAGAACTGTTGTGTTCCCCCTCCAAGCAGACAACACAAGGAGAACTGTTGTGTTGTAAAACAGAACGTTTGTGCGGTTTTCATGGCGATGGTGGAGCTTAGTGGCTGAGACGTTTTTACGACCGAGAGTCAAAGTTCTCAATCATTTATATCTTCACTCGCTTTGACGTTTTATGTATATAAAAAGAGAAGTGAAAAGGTATATAAGTAGGGTTTTATATTTGTTTTAGGTCCATCAACTGCTGAAAATCACTGCGTTCAACTAGCTAGCAGATGTTTTCATAGGAAACACCTGACAATGGTGGAGGATCCGTATGACCAAGAATGCCTTGTTATTGGTCTTCAGGATAAACATGAACTGGGCTTTTTGTACACACTTTTAAATGACATCTTTGTTTAATGCAGCTAAATAACTGATGTTGTTGTTTAGAGAAGGTGATGTAAGTTAAACCGGATGTGATGTCATTGTTACCAGGAGGTGATCCGTAGCCTCGTGAAGCGTTATGTGGCGGCCATGATACGCAGCTCCAAGACAGACGAGGGACTGACCGAGGAGAACTTTAAGGTAGGGGTGTGTGTGTGTGGTTTGTGTTGTGCATGTGTACGGTTTGTGTTTCTGTGTGTGGGTGTGTGTGTGGGAATGTTTGTGTAGTACGTGTGTGTGTGCACACCCTTGTAACGGCTGTCGCTATCGCCATAAAGCCGTTTTGTGACTGCTCCCAGCGACTTGCCTTCTCACCTGGGTTTTTGACAAGCAGTACATGTTCTAAACACTCTCAACAGCAGTACATGTTCTAAACACTCTAAACAGCAGTACATGTTCTAAACACTCTAAACAGGAGTACATGTTCTAAACACTCTAAACAGCAGTACATGTTCTAAACACTCTAAACAGCAGTACATGTTCTAAACACTCTAAATGGCAGTACATGTTCTAAACACTCTAAACGGCAATACATGTTCTAAACACTCTAAACGGCAGTACATGTTCCAAACACTCTAAACAGCAGTAAATGTTCTAAACACTCTAAACGGCAGTACATGTTCTAAACACTCTAAATGGCAGTACATGTTCTAAACACTCTAAACAGCAGTACATGTTCTAAACACTCTAAACAGCAGTACATGTTCTAAACACTCTAAACAGCAGTACATGATCTAAACACTCTAAACGGCAGTACATGATCTAAACACTCTAAACGGCAGTACATGTTCTAAACACTCTAAACGGCAGTACATGTTCTAAACACTCTAAAAGGCAGTACATGTCCTAAACACTCTAAACAGCAGTACATGTTCTAAACACTCTAAACAGCAGTACATAACTCTAGGCGCTGCAGCTGGTGTGGTACTGCACCGAGGCACTGCTTCGCACAGAGGCACCAGTCCGTGTCAGCAGTAATGGAAAGCCTTGTGGTTGGCTGATTGTGTGTGTGTGTGTGTGTGTGTGTGTGCCAATGTGTTTATGTGTGTGTGTGCACTCCGCTGCCCACATTTCTCCATCTCTTCAATCTCTCTATCACCTCTAATAACCTTCTTTACAGCTCCCAAACCACTTGTTCAAATAGTTTCAAAGATGTTAATAACTCTCTTCCCTCGTCCATTTCTTTCTTCTTTTTATTTTTCCCTGTAAACCCCCTTCGCCCCAGGAGTTGAAGCAAGATATCTCAAGTTTTCGCTACGAGGTGCTAGATCTCCTTGGCAACCGCAAGCCCCCTCGACGCCACTACTCATCCAGCAGCGAAGCCACACAGAAAGACGAGGGAGGAACTAGCGACGAAGGTGGGCCCGAGCCTAGCCTGGACCCCAATAACCCCTCCCAGGGGCCGCATGGGGAGGCTGGACCCAGGAGGTCAAAGAGTGTGACATTTCTTACTCCCACAGGAGTCATGGAGAAGAACCTCCCTCCACATGGCGTCTCTGCTCTGGTCCAGAGTATTTCAGAAATGGAGGTGGCATCCAGGGCGAGGATGGGGGGAGGAAGGGAGGATGAGGAAGAGGGATGGGGGGAGGAGGAGGAGGAAGACGAAAAGGGCAAACCAAAGAGCAACGGGGTGAGGAGAGATGGTGCACCATCCTCCTCCTCCTCTTCTTCTATATTCCCTTTGTTCCCGTCTTCCTCCACGCCCATCTCCTCATCCTTTGCTCGCACAAGAAGTCGGCTCCAGCGGCTGTCGGCGGCAACGTCCAATAAGACACCAGACTCCTTTAAGCGCCTTGGCTTCCTTTTCTCACGTAAAGACCCGCCCCTTCCCCACTCTCACGGCCAATCCCCTCCCTCTTTCACCATCTCAGATGGGCTTCTTAGCCCCCTGAGGGGTCGAGGGTCATATGACCTCGGTTTAGTTAGTCACGTGACCAGAAGTGAGATGCACCTAAATCAAGTTGGACATTCTAACCAGTCAGACGCCCTCCCTTCGTCCTCCAGACGAGCCAATGGGAAAGACGCTCTGCTCCCCTTATCCCTCCCACCTCCCTGTCCCTGTCAATCCCTGCACTGTGCTTCCAATATGGCCGACTCTAGTTCCCGCCTCCTGGATTCCAGTGAGTGCGTCTTCGAGATAGGAGGTGGTGGAGGGGTTTTGGGCGATGGGTGGGTGGGTCCTTGTGACATCATAGAGGACTCTGTTACTACACAACTGTAGGTGGAAATTATTTTGTTGGTTTCCTTGGTTACCTAAACCACGTCACCACGGGCGACGCCAGGTACTGTACACGGTGGAGGCTGTAAGCGTTGTCACGTATGTGATGTCACGGAACTAGACCCCTCCTTCCCCTTATGATGTTACTTGCGATGTCATACACACTTCCCATACCTACCAGGGGGAAGGGCTGGGGAACTCAGAACTCAGTCGCAACTCAGCTACGCATCAGCTACTTTTTCCATGGCAACCGAAAACACCAAGGATGGAGTGTCGTAGAAACTAGACTGTTCATTTATATCCACTTTCTCTTTCTGCTTGTCTCTCCCTAATGTCTCAGGTCAGGTAGTGCTACGACTCCACCTGTACTGACCGGTCATGTATCTTGTGTGATAGGATTGATCCGAAGTAGTTTGGCCACAACATGCTATTATAGTGTGTGGAAACATTGTCGAGGTTCAGGGCCGGCCCTGGACCTCCTGCCAAGACTCAGGAGAGTCTAGATTTAATCTGCCAATCATGTTGACCTTTTATGGGGTGTGGAAAGGTATATCATTTGATATCTAGCAACGGGCTTGCTAGCTGAGCCAGTAACACGTCATAACACTAATGGGATGCTGCAAACCAACCGGCTCCGTTGGGCAGCCCACACAAAGACACAGGATTTAACCAAAAGCTAGCTTGCTAGCTAACATTATTGTTATTAGGTACAAGTTCATGGGCCAGCTGAGCTGCTTGTGTTTTTGGCGCAAGTCTCTGTTTTCATTTGAAGAGTCTTGCGCCTGCTGATATGTTAAATCATCCTTGATAAAACATACTTTTGGGGCAACATGTCCACTGACTAAGCCAATCAAAGCAAGCCGGTTCGAAAGAAGGCTTTAGATTTAGTTAGCTACAGCTTGCAGTGGGTCCTTTTGCTACATGTTTTTCATTTTTCAGTGGTTTGAGCTTTTGGGATTTGGGATTCTGTGGGACTTTCCGGGATTCTTTAGGATTCTGTAGGATTATCTGGGTCTCAAAAGGGCTTTATGGGACTCTTGGAACTCTACAACACTATGTCACTCAGTGGTACTATCAGGGACTGAGACACTGATTGACTATGGGACTCTGGTACTCTATATGACTATGCGGTACTTTATATTACTCTGTGGTACTCTGTATGACTCTGTGGTACTCTGTATGACTCTGTGGTACTCTATATTACTCTGTGGTACTCGGAGAGGAAGGAAGAGGTAGAAGAGAGGAAGGGAGAGGTAGAAGAGAGGAAGGGAGAGGTAGAAGAGAGGAAGGGAGAGGTAGAAGAGAGGAAGGGAGAGGTAAATGAGAAGAGATAGTGATAGAGAGAAGAGAGAAAAGAAAAGAGGAAGAATGAACATGTATGAAAGACAGATAGACAGGGAAAGTATCAGTATTAAAGTGGACCATCTTGAAGCTTTAATAGTAGTAATTGGCCATATCGTGTTGCAATCATACACACGCGCAAACATCCAGTAGAAATACTCCCACATACTGTACACACACACACGGTTGGAGTTGGATCTAACCTTAAACTCACTTACCTAGGCTACAGGTCAAGGGCGTCATGGTAACAAACAAAGACATAACTCAAAACGTGTCATGTCTGCTGACCTCTGACCATACCTCGGGACAGGACTGATTGGAGAACATTGATCATTGAAAGACTATTCCTCAGTTTAAAATAACCAATAAAAGCATGCATGGTAACTTGCTAATCATTTAAAATAACTGCTTGTGAGAGAAAAGCAAGGGTGTATAGCTACCCCTTTATATGGGTAGTTGTTAAGGGCAGACAGGGGAGAAGGAAAGCTGAGCCAACAAAAAGTTCAATTAATAGAGTCATAGCTCAGAATGAGAGTTTTATCTAGGAGAGAGAAAGTAAACAGCTATGTCTTTAAAGGCAGACACGCGGAACCATGAAACGTTGCTTTTCTCAATTAGAAAACAGACAACAGTTAACGAATGGTATCGATGGATCACTCCCACTTCAAATGTAATGCTGCAGGATCCAGAGTAGGATGTGGAAAACTCTGGCCTGTCACTCCAGCATTCGTAAATGTCATTTTCAGGATAAGCATTAGAATGAAAGCTTATTTAGAAATGGCTCTTGTGCATTCAAATATAAATATATTTTTTAAGCTTAAAATTACATCTTATGAGGATTTATGCATTGATCAGTTCAAAGCCACTGATTATCCTAAATAATTGTATTGTTCCCAGTTTCTCGTTTACATTGCTGGCTAGCAAACATTTGCTAATATAGATTTGATTATGTTCAAACCTGATGAAGAGAAAACTAATGAGGTGTACCACATAATGTTATACAATGTGCATGTTACCGTTTTTGTTCAATTAGCAAAAAGCTCCCCTCTCAACCCTCCAGTACAGCCCATGTCTTTACCAAGGAAGCTAGCTTTAGAAAAGTAGCTAGCTATTGTTTGCTCAAATGGGTGACATAAAGCCTGTATTGTGGCACCAGAGGAAGTACACACCAGCAAAACAAAATAACAAATTTCACGTATAATACAACTATCCATATTTGTTTGCATGTGCCAGTCACAACAATAGCTAGCATCAGTGCATGCTTGCTGGTGTCCATGAATTAGTCATAGCATCTAGATAACTTTGGTTCCGTAACATCAATGCAAACCAAAATACAGTAGTTAGTCATAGCATCTAGATGACCTTGGTTTTTGAAACATCAATACAAACCAAAAGACAGTAGCTGTTCATTCCAGACGAAGTTACCACAAGCCCATGTTAGCCTTCTCATGATGTGCCAGCTCGCTAGCCAGTGAAAACACATTGTTACGGCTGAGGTGATTTTCAACTGTTCCCTCATCAATGTTTGTAAACCAGCAGGTGAGAGTTTCTGACTGGTGAAACATGTTATCAAGTTTGTTGTGGCCATTATCTTGAACAATCCTACAACCTTCACAGTGAACTTGTCAATGTTAGCGAACAGATCCAGTTTGCTTTGCTAGACATCAGCTGAGTGCACAAGCAGTAAAGAGGATGCATTTGTATGTATTTGCATTTATTTTTTACAAATGATATCGCAGCATGCATATTGATATCGGTTCGTATGAATTTCATCTTCTGCTTGACAAGCACTGCGCTTCGCTGTCGCTAACATTAGCGATGGCCACAAGTAATAATTTGTATTCCTATCCAGTTGAATTTTAAGACTATGTTTGATTTTGATGAGGACATCACTGTGTAAAATTATAATTATCGACACCGGCTTCTAACTGAAATGCCTGAAAAGCCATTAGACCTGAAGGACAGCTTTTTTACAAGTCTCGCGGTTGGGCTGTTTGATCGGGATGTCAACGTTGCATTGCTATCAACCTTCTACACACTGGTAGAACGAGGGCTAACATTTACATACTTTTTGTCTTAATTACAATGTTGGGGCTTGGAAATATTATGAACTTTTTAACTCACTTGGCACCCTTGATATAGCTGCAAAGAAAAGGCTGCATAAAATAACCAACATATGTAATGAGCTACATTTTATGCTAAATACAATGCTGTAATTGTCCATCGTGTAAAATATATGGTACTTCAATGATGAAAGGAATCAACCTAAACCTTGCACATTTCTCAAAATTATTGTCACATTTTTTGCACTTTTTCGGACTTCATCAAAGATGTCAAGAAATGTGGAGATTATTGTACACATTTAGTAGTACACGACTTTGCATCTTATCATGCTGTCTAATGTACTTTAGTCAGCAATTTTGTCATTGGCTGGCATTAGCAACGTTATTCAAGAATAGCTAGCAATTCTTTCTAATGTTAGCTAGTGTCCACTGAACGAGGGAATGTA
This sequence comes from Novumbra hubbsi, assembly GCA_016801125.1. NCBI lineage: Eukaryota > Metazoa > Chordata > Actinopteri > Esociformes > Umbridae > Novumbra > Novumbra hubbsi. The sequence continues at coordinate 6,741 of JACXGK010009223.1, forward strand.
CAGTTGAACAAAGCCAGAGGACGAGTGTGCTAGCGTTAGTAACTCCTTGGTATTGAATAGCTGGCCCAAAGTGCAAAGTCTTTCAAGCTGATATGCTATTGACATGTCTCTGTAATAGTTTCTTTCAAACTGTGTGTTTTGATAGTGATGAAGCAGCGGTAAGGTTTAATTTTGATATTTCGAGTAGAGGAGAATACAATACAAGAACAGAGGGAAGGTCTTTCCAGAACCCTCTCACTCCCTGTCTCTCCGGCTGTCTGTTGTCTGAGGATTCTAACCAGTGGTTTCTGTCATGGAGAAAAGAATGGCACCAGTTGTAAAACACAGTGATTTGGAATGTTGTGACATCATCGGATTGTGGTATGTTCTATGACATGTGGGAAGTACATTGTGGGGAACCAACAACCATGTGAACGCAGGTTCTGAGGTATACAATAGGTTCATATGCAAACTCAGAGAGACATACACACTTTTTAGTTGTAGTGAGGAGTGTCTTCAACAGACCACCAATTACATTATTTTCAATTGCAACAATGAACTTCACACACGCGCACACACACACTCACACACAGTAACATTCAGGTCTCCCCGTTACCCCTGTTTAATACTGGGATGTTAAGCTTTAAGACATCAAATGTTTGACCTAATAAATGAATGTATTATTTTTATAATCTGATGATGATTGCACGCAATTTATTCTTAATGGACCGATGAGGCAGTTTTATCCCAGGTAGTGCACTACTTTTGACCAGGACCTATAGAGTTGTAGGGGTTCAGGGTGCCCAGAGGTCCCGGGTCATACGTAGTGTACTGGGTATTAGGGTGTCATTTGGGATGGGTTTGTAGCATCCTTTAGAATGGTTGATGCTGAAATAATTCTGTAATGACCACATAACCAAATTAAAGCAATGGTCTGAATGCTTAATTGTGTTTATTTTGTTTGATTGATTGCAGTCCAGTGTGTTTGTGTGTGAGTGTATGTGTGTGGTGTGTGTGTGGGCATTGCTGCCGGAGAACTACAATAAAAAATACTTTTATCTCTTCGCCTTTCTGACCACCCTGTCCTCTGTTGGGTTTGGACTAGAACATCAGAGGTCAGATATCGATTGGACGGGTATTTTTTTGCCTTTAACGGCTAAGATTGTTTTCAGTAAATTACAACACATTGGGTACAGTTTGGTCCGACAATGAATTTACCCAGGGATATAATAGTATAATAGTTATGCGCCTGTTGAAGTAGTAGTAGTTCTTTGAGTAGTACCACTCAAAGAACATTTACTTGAGACAATAATGAGCTGAGCCTTTCACCAGTGTGTAGATACTAATCTCTCTAATGAATAAACATAGCAGGTTTAACCTTGTTTTGGGGCTGGATTGGCTTATTCAGTGTATTTAGTTTTACAAATGTTGCTATTAAATCTAATGGTTTCTGAGTGGATGAAATAGGTTATTTGGGCATTTATTATGGTCATCCAAAATTAATTGGCACATGCCATAAATGTATAGAACCAGAATGTTATTAACAGCCGGTTCCTCGTTTAACTGAGGAGGCTTCCCCGGCAATTTATGAAGAGGTGTTTGCCACCAACATTATTTCCAACAAATAGGACAGAGTACAGCAATAAGTATGAACGTAAGTACCTCATAAAGTTAATCGTGTTTGTATTACATGCATATGCATATGTATATATATATTTTATATTATCCTTGGAAATACCCTGGAAGATAACTTAAAAAAATCTGTCCCCAGAAACTGGTAATTTGAAAATGAAATATCTGACTTTGCTGATGTTTTTTTCAAACTTATCCATGGGTACAAATTTGAAATAGAAGGCTTACAGATTCATGCCAGTGTGGCTTTGATAAGAAACAGATGATATTGGGGGCTCTTGCAATCTCTGCCTAGGGCCCCAAATCTCGACAACCGCCACTGGATTCGTCAATTAATTACGATTTGATTAAATTGGCTGTAAAACCAATTTGTTCGTGTGTGTGAAAATAGGAGAATGTCGCCATCTGGTGAGATTTGTTTGCGATGCCCCACATCTATGTCTGAACACTGAACCGCATTGAACAAGAAAAGTATCTAGGTCTTGTACACACTCAAGCTGACGCGCATTAAACGCGCTCCCTCGCCCCTTTCCTGATTGGTCAATTGCCCTTACTCTGCCACTTCTCGACCTATGATTGGTCTAGAGCGTCCCAGCTGTGGTTTGTTGCGCTCCCAAAAGCGGAAGTGAAACTACTCAGGAAACGTACTGTAAATCCACAGTAGGTTGAGAGCGAGATGTAAGGATGCGAATCTGACGGTCTCACGAACCGTATTCACTTATATTTGACAACACGACAACATCTAGTCAGAATGATCCTGTTCACTTGCGTGGCGGTGTTTTTAATTAGCGCGTGGGCCGAGGGAGCCGAGAAAAAAGAGGGAGACGATGAATGGGTCCATCTCCCGAATAAATGTGAAGGTATGGAGAGCTTGCTCCACAAACACAAACGATGCTATTAATTCACCCCGTTTTTAAGTTTTAGGAGTGGTATTTTGATTTAAGTATAATTCGCTGGACTGTGTGTTGTGTTTGACTGTCTAGTACGGTCGATACTTTAAATAGATTCCCGTTACACCACTGCAAAATGCACTTGTATGCATGTGCCTGCAAGATGCAGAAGTGAAACCCTAGATGAAGCTGCGATTGTTGTCTCGGTAACGGAGCGCGCGAACAGGTGTTACAAGTGCCTCCCTTTCAGACACCGGCTTAGTCATATCTATCACCAGAGGCATAGATTTGTATGGGTAGTGGGTATCACGACCGATGTCCAGTATTACCCCCCCTATGCAACACAAACCTGTTCTTGATTTCCCTCTCCTCTCTCAGTGTGTAAATTTGTAAGTATTGAGATGAAATCTGCCTTTGACGAGACTGGCAAAACCAAGGAAGTCATCGAGAGGAACTACCGTTTCCTTGACAACAACAAGGGCGCTCCACCGATCAAATATGTGAAGTCGTAAGTGACGTCCATTTGCTATCAGACATTTCTCTGGTGGGATTTTTCAATAACTACTGCTTTGCATCCAATGCTTTTGGCTCTAGTGAATCTGCATGTAGTCATACTATAAGGTCAGCATTCAGAAGGGATTACAATGCAAGTTATCCGTGCTGAAGGAGGGAGTTGCTTCTACCCAGTATGGTCAGTTTTGTGTCTCCTCCACATATTGATTAAGAGGGGTCTGGTCAGGTTAACCTGATCCTAGATCTGGGCCTAAGTTTGATGCTCAACCCGGTATCTGTGTTATATATTATCAAGTATTTTGCTGTCCTTAAATAGTGTCTATTTTATGTCCGTGTCGTCACAGTGGAGATAGTGGCGCTGTTATGGAAGCAGGGGACAGGAACTTGGCCCGGGTCACTTCCTGTGGGAGGTGGCCTAGCCTTTATAAATAGTTAGTTCTGTCACTGTGTAACGGGAGGTTGTCAGTATATGTTGTCCTATACCAATAACAAATCCCGTCCCCTCTGTCTTTCCCATAGAGACATCCGTTTCATCGAGGTGGTAGAGAATGTCTGTCAGAGGCTGTCTGAATACAACCTTCACAAGGAAAGGGAGGGCAGCAACCGCTTTGCCAAGGTCTGTGTGTGTGGGGGTCTGTGTGTGTGGGGGTCTGTGTGTGTGTGGGGGTCTGTGTGTGTGTGGATGTGTGTCTGTGTGTGGGCTTACTAAGCACTTAGTTCTGAAGGACACGCAGATGTCTCTCCGTACCAGACGTTGTTGTTGGTGCCAAATTCATTGAACCCAGACCTGTGTCTCCCCAGGGGATGTCTGAGACCTTCTCCACCCTCCACGGTCTGGTCCATAAGGGGGTAAAGGTGGTGATGGACATTCCCTATGAACTCTGGAACGAGACCTCCGCAGAGGTCGCCGACCTCAAGAAGCAGGTGAAGACTAGTTGGTTTCCACTGGTCAACACATGCGTACATCGAGGACTCATGTAATTCCGCAGATGTGTTGTGTGAACCTGTTTGGTCTGTATGTGTGTGTGTCTCCCAAGTGTGACGTGATGGTGGAGCAGTATGAGGAGGTGATTGAGGACTGGTACAAAGGCACCCAGGAGGAGGACCTCACCTCCTACCTCTGTGAGAAACATGTTCTGAAGGGACAGGACACAGGTAACACAAACAAACACAAACACACACACCAACACAGGTAACACATGCATGTACAAACACACACACACACAGGTAACACATGCATGTACAAACACACACGCACACACAGGTAACACATGCATGTACAAACACACACACACACACACAGGTAACACATGCATATACACACACACACACACACACAGGTAACACATACATATACAAACACACACACACACAGGTAACACATGCATATACAAACACACACACACACACAGGTAACACATGCATATACAAACACACACACACACACAGGTAACACATGCATATACAAACACACACACACAGGTAACACATGCATGTACAAACACACACATTGTCAAACATGTTCCCCCTCTCCTCCCCTCTGCCAGCGTGCCTTCGGGAGGAGTACACTAAGAAGAGGGGCGACCCAGCCGCCCTGGCGGAGGACCGGAAGAGGAAGAAGGGGGTGGGCAAGAAGAAGGGCAAGGACCTGGGTGGAGGGGCTGGGGGGGTGGAGGGCCTGGACGTGGAGAAGACCACGAAGAAGAAGAGGAAGAAGGAGAAAGTGAAGAAGAGGAAGAAGAAGAATACGAAGCCCGTGGCGTCCTCGGACAGGGACGGGATGACGTCGGACGAAGACGTCCAGGGGAAGGTGGACCTCCTCGGGGAGAAGACGGAGCTGTGAGACACCCTGTTCCCCATGTAGGGCGCTACTTTTGACCAGCCTGTATAAGTAGTGTACTAAGTGGGGGATAGGGAGCCAGATGACCACAGAGGACGGGGGGGTTGGGTACCGTTTGACATAACTATTTACTTCCTTGTTTGCTTTTACCCTTCCTTTGCACTTTTCTTTGGTTCCTTGATTAAGTGCTCCTCTTCCCCTGCAACTCCATCCCTCCCCCTGGGGGGGGACCGGATATCCTCCCTCGTTATCTGTTTCCTCCACTTTCCCTCCGTCCGTTACAGGAAGTCTCCCTCAACGTTCAGCCTCTTAGGGTGTGAGCTGTGGTTGTCTATTAAAGCGTTCCCCAGTGGAGCCACCAGTGTTGACTTCCTACTGAATCTACTGGTTCCACGTGCGTGTGCGTGCGCGTGCGCGTGTGCGCGTGTGCGTGTGCGTGTGCGTGTGCGTGTGTGTGTGCGTGTGCGTGTGCGTGTGCGTGTGTGTGTGTGTGTGTGTGTGTGTGTGTGTATACCCTCTATTCCTGTGTCTTTGATGTCAGAGTCACATTGTTGCAGCTTTTTGTGTTTGTTTTTCGAAACGCTCTGTGGTCCCCTTCTTACTACAGGTACTGACGACCCTTTAAAGGCCAGAGGCTAGACACTTTGCCTGGGCTCGTCAACTTCAGTGTTCGGTGTCAACTACTCAGTGTTTACCCAGGCTCCAAGTACAACTTGATTGCTGAAGCAATATATTGGTAACATTTAGTTTGGGATTTTTCTGTTCATCAAACACAATGCATCTTTTTGTACCATTTTTCAAAGTGCACATGTGGAATAAATGTTTTGGGGGGAAGCTCTATTAAATTTTTTCTTTAAAGAAATGTATGGAGTTGTCTTTAGGTTTTAAAACAATCGCTGAGTTAATTGGTAATGAATCATGCAGTCTTTGCCAACGATACAAACATTTGTCCGTCTTGTACAGTGTATCGGCTCAGCAAAGCTGCTATTAATTAGATGCTGTGTGTGAGCGCGCGTGCGTGTTTGTGTGTGTGTGTGTCTTTGTCCGTATGGATGTGTTCTTATAAGACCTTGATCATGTGACTGCAGTGTGTTTAAACAGGTATTTCAATAAAAGGGATGCTTTTGAAGAAATACATTTGTCTAACTTGTTTACGTGGTGATTTTCTATTAACCAAGACTAATGTTATTACTTAGGGATACAGGTATACTGTAAAAGCAGTGATCATGGTTGTAATGTAAATAAAAGATGGCATAACTAAATATTTTCATTTAAAAAAAAGGCAGTTCAAATTAAAATGATTGAGGATAATGTGGAAATTATCACGTTAGGACATTGAAAGGAACCTTTTCTATTTTTTCCAGCCAGGTATTCTAGTTCACGTTACAGATACGTGCTTTAAAACATACTTCCACTTTCCTTTTGGAAAGTTACGTTTGTGTTCACCAATTATTTTTAAGATTATCATTACATTTAAGGGTTGGGTCCATCAATCAAATTTGCAAATGTTATTTCTGAACAAAAGTAAAATGGTTGTCATAACCAATGACCGCAGCCTGTCAACATTCCTATTTAGTACAATTGCTGCCTCTGTCATGAAGTATTATGACCATCAATAGAACAACCAGTAAGTCCACAAGTCCGGTAAGATCCGGTTTAACTGACATCTGCCTTGGTTTTGTTTGGCAGAGTTGGACGTGAGACGCGGTAAACTGCCCATTCCCAAAACCGCCCTGTGCATTAAAGCATAAAAACAAACAACCAAAGTTTACCATCCCTTAAACCCGTTGCTACGATGATTAAACATCTAAATAGACTGCCTTTTTTCATCTCCAGCCATATCTGGGTCAGTGGATGAGTCTGTTGTCTGAAAATATGCCATTCAAAATGAGGACACACCTTCCTAATGGGTCTCTATTGTATATAAGGCTCCAAATGTTTATTACATACAATATACGCCTATCCAAACCAGACACACATGGGTCATTACGTAAATTAATGTCGAGTCTTTGTTCAGACATGTAAACTTCAGTGCAGTCACAGTGTATTTTTATGTAATTTCCCCCCGTAATTTTAAACCAATTTATTGTGTTATTTTTTTTACTAAGAACATTTCAGAGGTGGAACCGTGTTAGAGCTGTTAATTCTTCACAAACAGCCCTGTGCTGTAAAGCCGAATAGGAAACAAGAAGCAATTGCGTTAGTTACACCTTCACTTTCTGAAACTAAAACTTGAGTAGGATTAGATTTGCTTTAAAACTTAAAACTTCATAAAAAGCCGATCAGCTTGATCTTATTTATTCCGAGGAGCATAATATATATTTGTATTTGATTTTAACAGCAATAATTGCTATTTCCTTATTAACTATGTTTTTATCCACTTTCATAATTACTTTGATTAATGTTGAGGGATGTACGGTGAACTCCAAAAGTATTTAAAAATCTTTGGCATTATATGAGATATTTCAGTTTTATATTTTCAACAAAATGGCAAACACAAACGTGTTTTCGCTTTGTCATTATGGGGTTTTGTGTAGAAATATTTAAACTTTCATACACATTCTAGAGTGGATCGCACCCAAAGCGGCACAAAAGCACCTGCCCAAACATGTTCCTAACGATGCTTCTGAACTGGCAGGTGGAACGCATCACCCGTTCATTCTCCTGATCCACAACGACGACATTTGTATAGGCTACATGAGGGACCTGTTTCGGGTGGAGGCCTATTGGGTGATTGTTGAAAATTAATTTAAACGACAGCACATTTCGCCATGTCAATGGCTCTTAATTCTCCTAATTGTCGTCTCAAGTGAGCCGTAAACAGAGCGACGACAAGAGCCAAACCATAAATTATAGCATTTCACATGTTGCAGGTTTAAAGTTTGAGTTTCTCCTATTATTACTGTTAGGTCCTCTAAAGTTCTGATTGTATATTTTATGTTTTTCAGGGACAATTATCAATCAATCACCTTTATTTTATGAAGCCCTACATAAACCCCGAAGAGCAAACAGGGTTGATGCAAGGATGCAAGGATAACAAAACGGTAACTATAATAACACAAAAAGCCTAATTGAGCAGGTACACAATGACTGCCAACATTCCTATTCATTACCTGTGCTGTCTGTAACAAAACATTATGACAATTAATACAACTACGTGACAAGACCAGTTATATGTGTTTCAATTAATGGCTGCAGTGTTTGTTTTTCTGTTGAAGAGGTGTATTTCTCTGAAACCAGCTGACTGGTGGGGAGGAGAAGAAACAGGGACCTGCCACTGGGACTTTATAAAAAACATGTTTCACATGTTCAGACTCTTACTCTTCTGTGACTGCAATAAGGTACAACTTTAACCTGGAACGCAGGTAAGTGGAGAACAGCATTGGAAGAGCAAGGGAAATGAATGCCCATTGGTCTAATTTGACGATACATTTCACATAAAATAAACATAAGTTAAATTATATTACTCATATAGATATTCTCTCAGTTGTTTATTGTGCCCGTTGTCTGTGTTTCACTAATTATTGTATTCCACATTCTTTTCACAAAGTATTTTTTTTTCCTCCACAAGGTGCAATTACGTGACAACAGCATCTTCTGTAAGTAGGACATTTCAGGGACCATCATGGCATCTTGGTGAGTATTTGTCTGTCTGCATTTCCCCCTGAGGTGCATTAGATGCAAATGTTTAATCATTCCTAACATCATTCATGTTTCTTAGTTCCGATCCATTATGCATATAGCTAGCTTGCTAAACAAACGTTTACACACAATTTCCATTGAAAATCTAAATAAAAAGCATCTTAAGCTTCATATTGCTAACTAGCTAGCTAGTAGCTTTACCATCTCTAACGTTATAAGCTAGTTAGCTAGTTACTGGTAAATGCTCCTTCTGCTGCTAAGACTGTCAATGGCAACTCAAGTGTTGGAACGGCATCAGGCTTCACGATGAGAAACTTTGAGTACCCAATTTGTTTTTGCATGAAGTTCTAAACGCACAATTCTGCAAAATCTTCTTCAAAGATGCTTGACTTAGTGGTCACGCTGGCACAGGTAACTATCTGCTCTGTCGTTTGCTGAATGGGGAACAACCGGTAGGGCTGTACACATTCCATCTATGGGACAAAACAAGCATATTATTGGATGTAATGAAATGAGTGGACAACGTGACGTCAGTTCTTTCCAACACAATAAAAAACGGAATGAGGCTTCAATCACACGATTGGATTTGCAGATAAGGCTCTCCAGTTGCAATGATACAATTTGTTTATATCTTTTTTCATTCTTTGGTGATACTATTAATTATGATTCAATTGTTCTTTAAATGTGCAAACTCTGTAAGTAATATACTTCCTACTTCCAAAATGTCCCACTTTTCACATGTTGATGTTACAATTGAGTAAAAAAATGGTTTGTATCACTTATTTAGATTTGCTTTTCAACCACTTGTAGTACGTTTGACTATTTAGTTACCAGAAAATTATGCAGAGTTTATTCCAACAATAGTTTGAAAATAACTTAACATTACTGTTTACCTAAATGATAGCCCCACAAAATAGTTCACAGAACAGTAGTTATACAAAACAATACACATGGTAGTGTAGTAGGAGTTGTAGTAGGAGTTGTAGTAGTATTAGTAGTGATAGTAGTAGTGGTGGTAGTAGTTATAGTAGTAGTAATAGTAGTAGTAGTAGTGGTAGTAGTAGTAGTAGTGGTGGTAGTAGTTATAGTAGTAGTAGTAGTGGTAGTAGTAGTAGTAGTAGTAGTAGTAGTAGTGATAGTAGTGGTAGTGGTAGTGATAGTAGTAGTAGTGGTAGTGGTGGTAGTAATAGTGGTAGTAATAGTGGTAGTAGTAGTTGCGGTAGTAGTAATAGTAGTAGTAATAGTAGTAGTAGTGGTAGTGATAGTAGTAGTAGTAATTGTAGTAGTAGAAGTGATAGTGGTAGTAGTAGTGATAGTAGTAGTAGTAATTGTAGTAGTAGTAGTGATATTAGTGGTAGTAGTAGTGATAGTAGTGGTAGTGGTAGTAGTAGTGATAGTAGTAGTAGTAATTGTAGTAGTAGTAGTGATAGTAGTGGTAGTAGTAGTGATAGTAGTGGTAGTGGTAGTAGTAGTAGTAGTATTGACATTGTCACATGACATTACGACTGACTGGCAAGACAATTGTTTTTAAATTTGTTTCCCAGGAAAAGAGTTGGATCATCAAAATTACAAGAAATAATTTCAAAAAGCGTGATAATCGAAGATGGACTTCCTAAACGGTATCAGCTTGAAACAAAGAAGAAGACTCTGGATGGTAGAAGAGAGAAAGAGTCTAAACTGAGAAGATGGACCTTTGGAGAGAGGAATCCCAGCACGGTCAACAAAACCATTCTGCTAGTGGGAGAGACCGGAACGGGGAAGTCCACTCTGATCAACACCATGGTGAACTACCTCATGGGTGTAGAGATGGAAGACGGAGTCTGGTTTGAGATCATAGAACAAGGCAAAAGATGTCTGCCTCGAAGTTGGACTTCAGAAGTCACTGTTTATGATATATATGGGTTTGAGGGTCTTAGAGTCCCCTTCTCTCTGACCATCATCGACACCCCAGGGTACGAAGATCCCAAATGGAACAAAGATGCCAAAGAAGTTGCTGAAAAGTTACATAATTTGTTCCAATATAAAGATGGAATCGATCAAATTGATGCAGTCGGTTTGGTGTTGAAGGCAACTGACAATTGCTTGAGTGAAAAGCAAAAGTACATTTTTGATGAAGTTGCATCCTTACTTGGCAAAGACATGGAGAACCACACAGTTGCCCTCTTCACTCATTCTGACGGAGGACCAGCCACTAACGCCCTTGAGGCACTGAAAACAGCAGGCATCAAATGTGCCAAAAATGAGAAGAACCAACCTGTTCATTTTCTGTTCAACATTCGCCAGACTGTGACTCTGGCTTGTAAGTTAGATATGACAGCTTTAAGGAATGCACCGAACACAACCATGGATGGTATGGATAAATTCTCTGAGTTCCTGGGATGGGTGACTCCTCAGAAGTTGAAGATGACTATAGATGTACAACCAAACCATGAAGAGCTCAGAACAACCTCCCAGGAGAAGATCCAGTCAGCCCAGGACAACCAACGCCCTGCGCATGTTCCCGTTTCTGTGAAGGTCAGACAGACTTAATTTGACATTGACAAATTTTAAATAACGTTTTTAAATACATTTTTGGAAATTATAAGATTAATCAATTTGCTTACAATGCCATTTACATTAATGTCAATTGAATAACACCAAGTACACAAGTGATTGGCATTTCCATGGAGAATACGTTCCACAAACGGTTCATAAGTGGAATTAATGGCCTTTTTTATGTTGACGATCTTGTGACAGATAATCTTAAGTACATCATCATATACTGTTGTATACTATTCTGGCCGTATAGTGGCACTAGATAACATCTCCCTCTTTGTCCATTCTCCATGTAGAATGTTATCCGTAGATTTAGTGACAAATCAAAAGATGAATCTGACACAAGAACACCTGGAGGAGAAGCAGGACACAGAACTTCGCCAACCGTTGCTCCAGCTTCCTTTTCACCAGGGAAGGTAAATGACGGCAAAGGAAAATGATCAGCCCTCCTCATGACCCAGGTGGTCAAGATGATCTGAACTCAATCTTGGATTCAGACAGTGAATTACCACCAAACTTAGTTGTCTGGTTAGATTTAGACAGTGAATTACAACCCAACTTGGTTGTCTGGGTTGATTCAGACAGTGAATTACAACACAACTTGGTTGTCTGGATGGAAACAGACAGTGAATTGTAACTAAACTTGGTTGTTTGGATTGATTCAGACAGGGAATTACAACTAAACTGGCAACTTCACCGTGGAGGTTGTGGCCTTTCGGGTAACACTTATTTAGATCCTTAGTTCTGGACATTTTCAGACATTAGACCAACATGGAAAATTCCAAAAACATAATAATGAAGGAAGATAAACTTGAGCAAAAACATTTGATATTTTAACAGTTAAAATAAGCTTAGCTGTATTTTCTTTAAGAACCATTGGTTTCATATCATTCATTAATATGTATGTAAAATGTATGTTAGGTAATCCTCTGAAAAGTACAGTCTTGTAGTCTTGACAAAACTGAATTTTTGTCTCCTATCCTCATTGTAGAATCCACTTGTCATGTCTGGTGTCAAGCCAAAACAAGTATCTAACACACAAACTACGGGAGCAGAAGAAACATCCCAGAAGTCAGAGGTGTCACTTAGGTATGATTGCTTACCCTAGTTAAGTATTTCTGAATATAAAAAGCAGTTTCCTAACTACTTGGGCTGCAAACTAACAACAGCTTGCGTTCGACCTGCTGACCATCCTTGAATTTGATGCCTTCAAATTCTTGATATATGTGCTTTCAAATCCCTGATATTTACTATTAAACTGGTCATCATTTTTTACCATAATAGCCAAATTAAACACCCTTCTTTATAACAAAATCGTACATTTTGTTTTTCAGGAATATTGCAACTTCATCAAAACTAGACAAAATAATTTTGAAAAGCACTCTGATCCACACGGGACCCCCAAAACGGTATCAGCTGGTACCAAGGAAACAATGTCTGGATGGTAGAACTGAAGAAGAATCTAAACTAAAAAGATGGACCATCGGAGAGAAAGACCCTAACAAAGTCAACAGAACTATATTAATGGTTGGAGAGACAGGAGCAGGAAAAACTACTATGATCAACGCCATAGTCAACTACGTCTTGGGTGTGGAGAGAGAGGACAAGATCTGGTTTGAGATTACCAACGAGGGAAACAAATCTCAAACTGAAAGTCAAACTTCTGAGGTCATAGCTTATGACATCTTTGGGTTTGAGGGGTGTAGAGTCCCCTACTCTCTGACCATCATCGACACCCCAGGATATGGAGACACTAGAGGTATCCAAGAAGACCAGTTAATTGCTGAAAGACTGCATGATTTGTTCAGATCTCCAGAGGGAATTGATCAAATAGACGCAGTAGGTTTTGTGGTGAAGGCCAGTACCAATCGTCTAAGTGACAGACAGAGGTACATCTTCGATTCAGTTTTGTCTTTGTTTGGGAAAGACATGAAGGATCAAATCGTTACTCTCATTTCAAACTCAGACGGAGGGCCAGCTAAGAATGCCCTCCAGGCACTTGAAAATGCCAACATAAAATGTGCCAAAAACTCAGACAACCAACCGGTTCATTTCCAGTTCAACAATCGGCAGACTGAGATTGTAACAAACAAAAGAGAAGAAAGGGCCATGAGTTTAGCCTGGGAAATAACCACGGAAGGCATGGAGGAGTTTTCAGAGTTCCTGGGTAAAGTATCTCCTCAGAAGTTGAAGATGACTGTAGATGTTCTGACAAATCGCGTCCAGCTTGAGGCGTTTGTCAACAACCTACAGGAACGCATCCAGATCATTGAAGGGAAGCAGGCGTTGCTCAAGCAAACTCGTAAAGAACTGAGAAAACATAAGAAAGAGATGGATGAAAATCAGAACTTTGTCATCACAGTCACTGAGAAGTACAAGGAGCAAGTTTTTATAGATGGACAATGGACGAAGAAGGCTGTTTGCTGTACAGTCTGTGAAGAGAACTGCCACTACCCAGGATGCACCATTGCCAAAAGTCCTTCTTGGTGTGAAGTCATGAAAGATGGGCATTGCACCTCGTGCACTGGAAGATGTCCTGTCTCTAAACATGTCAGAGAAAACTGGAGGTTTGTTCAGAGAAGCAGGGAAATTACCAGGACACATGAAGATCTAAAAAAGAAGTATGAAAATAACCTGAGAGCTGCTGGGGAGAAAGCTGACCTGATGACCTGTCTGAAGCAAGAGTTGGAAGATGCTTTGAGAGACAAAAACAGATTGGTGGAAGAATCCTACCAGTGTGTTATCC
>JACXGK010009224.1:0-20486 GCA_016801125.1 Novumbra hubbsi
TCTCCTACTTTAATGATAACTACAATGTTACCTTGTCTCCTACTTTAATGATAACTACAATGTTACCTTGTCTCCTACTTTAATGATAACTACAATGTTACCTTGTCTCCTACTTTAATGACAACTAAAATCTAGCGAACTGCTGCTTTTATTTTCCTCATCCTTCTTTGTGTCTGTTTCTCCATTAGATGAATGGAGGGATTGCCCTCATGGCGTTTTCACTCCATAAAGATGTGGTGTGTGTGGGTGTGTGTGTGTGGGGGGCTGTGTGTGTGTGCCAGAGGGAAGTTAATGCCTTCTCATCTCTAGCCGTTAGTTAGCTCTGCGTGGAATACAGAACATAATCCTCAAGTGGAGTCTTGGCAACAGAGGAACGTTACGCAACTTCTGTCCAGGCATCTTGACACCAGAATGAATATTGTTTCTTATAACATCCGGGTACATATACGCTGACGTTAAAACACTGACGTTCCAATGACAGTACAGGACCAATATTACATACCGTAATCATGTTCTTTAAAGGGCTGGAATCAAATGTTTTTAGTTAAGTGTGAAATAGAAAATTATTAGAAGGATTGTTCAGGACTTGAGAATGATTTCACTACCGTCAAGTTGATGACCAGGCTTAAGGGTGACATTGATGTGAAATGTAATCTCAAATCAATCCTGCATCCAATTAAGGAAGTCATGTTAACACCCGTCTCAATGAGCCGACTGCCCCTAATAGCGTAAAAAAGCAAGTGTTTCTTTAAGGATGTTTCAAAGTACACTGCTGTGGCTTTGTCTGTGTCGAAATAAGGTCATCGATGGAAGTTGAGGAACTGGTTGATGCTACAGCAAACAAAGTAAGAAAAATTAGGTCAAAAAAAAAGATGCAGAATATTTAACTTTAAATCCCAAGTCGAAGTAGGATTCCAGATCACTTACAAACATATGACAGCACAATTCATTATTCACTGACGTCCTGGTTATGCAACCTGGCATATTGTACGAACGTAAATATAAGGTCAAATCTTCTACCCGTTTGAACTAAAGTCATGAAATTTGGTACATGAGCACCTCTCCTCTGGCACTAAATGAGCTACTGTCACAAAAAGTAATATTCAGTATCTATGAAATAAGACGGCTCAATCTGTTTTCACCTTAGTATCAAAAAACAGACACTGTTGACCATTAAGTATTGAATTGGACGTGGTCTCGCACATAAATGCATGATTAAGGACATCTAAAAATATCGACCATACTGTAGAGGTACAACAAGCACATATTCACATCTCTTGATCTGTTTGAATCTAAGTAATGCAATCCGGCACACATGCTCAGGGACTTTAGTCTTGTTATATGTGATATTTCGGAAACAACTGGTGCGACATTCACTGAACTTAGCTGATCACTTGTTGTCATAGAGATCTGACATTCCCAAAATGACAGTCGTTGTCCCAGAATCTCAGCAAGACTCAGTGAGACAGAGCATAAGCAAAACTAAGAGTGGGTCTCTCCCTTAACATCTTACTTTCAAATGGGACTCTTTCAGGAGGAATCGACACCCCTGAGATCATGTCTTGATGGTCCTCCGTTACAGATTAATCAAATGTTTCATGATTTACTAAAAGACTCAGAGTCATCTGGTATTAACTCACTCATGAACAAACGTCAAAATGTCTGACACAGTCAGGGACTGATATCTCTCCTGATGAAACAGCAGCCTGAAAGACAGGTGCCTCTTTGACTGAATTATCCAGCCTGCATGACTGTCACTTCGGAACAGAACGGACAACCAGTCCTTTAACATAATAAACACACAGAAAAGACTGAGTGGTTATTATAGTAAGGCCACCGTGTACGTCTAATCTGGCCTGAGTGGTTCAGTACAACACAGAGGTCCGCAGAGCATCTCCACACCTCAGCTTAGCCGAGGAGTCTTCAGTTGGGATGTTGTTATGGCGACACTTTAAATATAATTGAACTTGATTGGACTTAAAAGCCGGCAGGGTTGAGAAGGTTCCAGGCGAAGCCGTGCAAATTGCATCACGTGATGAGCGATAAAGGTTCCATCAATCATTCTCCGAAGATCCATTCATCACCGGCTGACTGATTGAAACGCTGCAGTTTAGATGAAATGCTCCAGAAGATCAGATGAATGATGGAGGAAATGAAACAGATTCAATGAGTTTGGCATCTCCAGTATGAAGATGAACCGTTCGTTAGATGAACCATGTGAGCGCTTGACTCGACCAAGTGCCAATAAACTAGATGTCACGGCGATGGTGATTAAAGACAAACCGAGAATGTCTGGTCCGTTGGGATAGAATTATGAATCAGCAAAGGAAACACAGACTCACATGCACGCACGCACACACACACACGCAGACACGCAGAGTTGTCTTTCTCCACACTTAGCACAGAGAGTGATAAGAGTCGTGTTTCCCCAACACTATTCTGAGCTCTGATTGTTTCTTCTGTCATACTGAAGGTCACTTCCACTCTGCTCAGTTTGTCCTTCCTGGGCCTCTGTCCCTCCCACATCCTGTGGCCACTGGGATGGGTGTGGGTGTCGGTGTGTGTCTGTGAGAGTGTTTGTTTGTGTGTGAGTGGAACCCTGGCTATACTGCAGCACAGTTTAATCTTCTATACACAGCCCAGCCATGCCAGCCAATCAGCCAATCACAGCCCTGGGAGACTCAGGGATGGGGACCAAACTAAGCACTTCATGCTTGGACGCCTGGCTGGATCTAATAGACTTTTTGGACACAGCTGGTTACTGCCATAGTTACAGCACTGCATTGCCAAGGAGTTAAAAAAAACGTTAACTATGGTTATCTGTGGTGATATTACTAATATTCATAGTATCCATGGTGACAGGCTCTCAATACTCTTAAAAAGAAATAGAACACTCTTTATTTTGATGCACTCCATTCCATAACCCACTCCAGGATTCCACTCAGACTGAACCAATGGATTGGACATTTATCTTCTGGTGTCGCGGGCCATACACTTGTCTTTTATTTGGACAGTGACCATATAGATTGTATTTAATCACAGTCTGATGTTATAGGGACATTATTTACATTCGCAATGACAACAAACCAGAACACAAAACATATTGTACTAAATGACAGTCATGACATGTCCCCTTCAAGTATAGCATTTTCTTCCCACTCATAAATCTTTCTCGTTGGGCACGCGGTTTCCAGATAATATTACAGAACAGAGGACAGCTAGTGTGCATACTACAACAGGCTGCTGCAAAATAAAACTGCAAAAGAGGATCAATTTTTCACCTGCTGAGACATTTGGAACAAATGACCTATAAACGAGTGTGCACCGCAGCTAGCTTGAAAATGAGTAATGGCGTGACTTTGACCATGACCTCTGGTGCTAAGCAGTGTAGAGTGGTACAACCCGCTACTGACTGTAGTTACCGACATGGATCTGGGCAATGACCCTGAAGCAATACTGCTAGTTAATTACCTCTTTCCTTTGTCTTCTCCAGACACTTGTCTTCTCCAGACGTTTAATTCTATCACGTCCTGATTCCAACCATTTTACAGCCATCTCTATACTAACTCTAAACCTTGCCCTGGATGTGTTACATTTAAGGACCTAAACAGGTATTTTACTTACCCATTGAGTTTAAAGGAAAATAACTTGCTGAGGCGGAACTGAATTAATCAGCCGGTTTAACTTTAAAGTTCATGTGAACTTTACATGCTTTAAACTACACATTGTACATGCTTTAAACTACACATTGTACATGCTTTAAACGATCATTCTGAATTATGGATGGTCAGTTCTCACGGCCACACTCACACCTTGACTGTGTGTCCAAATGAGAAAGGGCTGATTCCTGATTTGTGGTGTGTTTGTTTGTTTGCTGCTCTTGTCTGCGGTCCGTGTGTGTGGTTTCCTTTTCAACAGTCCCTGAATGTGTCAGTGAAAACAGATTTGGGGATCTGGAAATGCCCGCTCCACTTTCCAGCAAGGCACGTCTCGGACATCAAAGGCACTGGCAATCATGAATGCGGATAAAGTCAAAGCCTCAGCGCGGACGGTGTCTAAAGCAAGTCTGCATGTGAGCGGAAATGGCAACAGCAGTAAAAGGCATGTAGGGAAGTCAAGATGGTGGCCCTCAGTACATCTACTGAGACTCCCTCTCTCCCACACCCAGACTCTGCAGTGCAGATCTCTCCTGCTGAAAGCTGCAAACCCGTTTCCTGCCAGCAGAACCCCGTTGTTCTGCCGTGCCGGCTGTCTTACCTTGATCCCGTCCGCATAGCCTGGCCGTGACAGTCCCAGAGAGTACCACCTCCTCCCCACCATCTGACACTCCCTGCTCCCTGTCATCCACACACAGCCACTGGCCACACTCTCCTCCCTGCTCCCTCTCATCCACACACAGCCACTGGCCACACACTCCTCCCTGCTCCCTGTCATCCACACACAGCCACTGGCCACACACTCCTCCCTGCTCCCTCTCATCCACACACAGCCACTGGCCACACACTCCTCCCTGCTCCCTGTCATCCACACACAGCCACTGGCCACACACTCCTCCCTGCTCCCTGTCATCCACACACAGCCACTGGCCACACACTCCTGTTTCCTTGTGGTCAGAATAAGGGCAGTCTATTTCAGTGTGGTCTGGACCAGGGCAGTCTGTTTTAGAGTTGTGTGGGCCAGAGAAGTCTGTTTCAGTGTGATCTGGACCAGGGCAGTCTGTTTCAGTGTGGTCTGGACCAGGGCAGTCTGTTTCAGTGTGGTCTGGACCAGGGCAGTCTGTTTCAGTGTGGTCTGGACCAGGGCAGTCTGTTTCAGTGTGGTCTGGACCGGGCAGTCTGTTTCAGAGTGGTCTGGACCAGGGCAGTCTGTTTCAGTGTGGTCTGGACCAGGGCAGTCTGTTTCAGAGTGGTCTGGACCGGGCCAGGCGGTCTGTCTACTATCCTGCTGCGTGCCAATCTGACAGTAAGTCATGGTCAGGTGGAGTCAAAGAGACTCAGCTGTGACTCGTCAAGGAGCTTGGGTTGGGTCCTGAGGCAGGACCAGGGTCGAGACGTCACTCAAAAGATTGACAGAGAGTAGCACCCCTCAGAGGACCAGACTGTGTGTGGGTGTGTGTATGTGTGTGTGTTCTCCCAAAGGGTAGCATGCACCAGACCAGATAACGCCCTACCCTTCGCTGTCAGACAAAATAAAAGCAGAGAGGGAACAACACAACCCAAACAAACCAGTTGGACACATCAGAGGGAGAAAGAGCAGACATCTCCCTCCCCTCCCACCCTCTCTCTCTCTTTTCCCTCCCCCAGTCATCTATCCATCCTGTTCCCTCTCTCCTTCACCCTGTGAGCTGAGCCCTTGTTACGGGGGCCTGGGTGGCTCACTGTCCCCGAAAGGCCGTGCGTCACACAGTCCTGGTCGCCCACCTGGAAGAACAGACGCTGGGACACATGTTGAGGAAACACTACAGGGACACTTGACCCACTGAACATTTCTTAATAGCCCCCATAGGTCCAGAAGCACTAGTGGAGTAACAGGTTATGACTGCATAGCTGATATTAACTAACTCTTCCCTCTTTCATTTTCCATTCCCTCTCATTAGATGTGGTCTGGCGTTAAATGTGTTCTACCTTTAGATGGGGTCTACCTTTAGATGTGTTCTACCTTTAGATGGGGTCTACCTTTAGATGTGTTCTACCTTTAGATGTGGTCTACCTTTAGATGTGTTCTACCTTTAGATGTGTTCTACCTTTAGATGTGGTCTACCTTTAGATGCAGTGTACCTTCAGATGTGGTCCTCCTAAAATTCCCTGTTTAACAGGCTGGCAGGAGTCCCAGCAAGACTTTTCTCTGTGGATCAATATTGTATTAAGACTTGCCAAAAGTCTCCGGTTAGATTCATAGATGGTCCCTTTGGCCAGCCATCTTCCCCAAGCACAGGTTCTCCTCACATGACCCTTGCTGCCAGTGTGACGGTTGTCACAAGAAGAGCTTTACTGAAGTGGATTATTCCGGAGGTACTCTGTTGTACGACACTGATACACTAAATAGTATTAAAATAGGATTAGTACAGTAATTTGTACTCTTAAGTGTGTTAAAACTAACTAATTTATTTCATAATTTAGTATAATTATAATACATGATCGGAAAATGGCATTTTAGTACACTTCACATATATTCATAATTTATTTCAAATATATTAATTATTTAATATTATCATTAATTTATTTTAAATAAATTAGGGAATACATTTTAAGTGGATTAAAATGCAATCTTCATTCATGTATTAAAAGTATAGTACATTCTGAAATAAATGGGTACATTTTACGCACATTTAAGAATAGTTATTAGAGTCTAAGTATTATATCGTGCAAAGAAAATTCAATGTAGGTGCTTCCTAAACAACACACTTAAGTACACTTCTTGTTTAAACTAGGGTGAGGCAACGCTGGTTGGGCCGTTTGGACCACATCATTTACTGCTTGCTACCTGGAGAAAAAATGTAATTGGTCTTGCACTACTTTGGAGGACAGACCTCAGCACATCTTGCTTTATAAGCTACTAAGTGCAGCTTTTTAAAGGAAGCAGAGCTGTTTCATAGCCAAACTAGGTTAGGGCTTTTTAGGCCGTGACTCAGTTTCCCAGAGCTTCTCCCCATTATCTTACACAGGACATCTGCTTGACTGGTAGAGAACAGACTATTCCGGCAAATGGGTCTTGTTAACCCAAGTTGGATCAAAGCTGAATCTCCATCTGCATGACATTACAATGTTTGGAGTATCCTAACCCCTATGACAACCTAGGCTCCATGTGCAATATGATAGTATAAAACCTCTCTATGACCAACAAAAATTATTGTGGATGTGAATAAATGTGAATAATTCTGGATGAGTCTTTAAATGAGTGAACATGTTAACCCTCTATGAAAAATCAGATTCACGTCTTGGGAATCCATTTTGATGAGGCAGCTAACACACAACGTAAGAGCAGCAAGCAGTATTTAACCACAGCGTAGCCTCTCGTGCGTGTGCAGAAGTTCCAGTTCATTGGATTGACAGACTAAGAACCCCATAAAAGCCAGATCTGCAGCCTCTCCTTTCTAATAGCAGTCGTCCATTACCACTTTGCCTGCAGCAGTGTGAAGAAGGCCCTTGGCAACATAAGAGGGAAAAATGGATTTGTTGAATAGGTGCCATTCTTTCTGCAGAAGTTCATTTCACTTCAGCGCAGGACCTCAAGCAGTGGGAAATCGAATCCATACATAAATGAAACATAATAAAGTAGCGACAGATATGATTTGTCGCAGGGGGACGAATGTCCCAGGTCATTGTTGTTTACAGATGAAATTCAATAGAACACATAAATAACAGACTTCTATCCACGTGGTCTGGCCTTCCGCGAAGCAGCACTTTGTCCCAGCCTCTGATGATCTAGGCTGCTTATTTTTATGTTTATTTTTCATAAGATGCCGCAGTGGCCAAGCCTCTGCCTCGCTGGAAATCTGTGTCGTTGTGACCAGGATTTCTAATCCTTCCAGCAGTTTCTGAGAGACCGGAGGCGGTCCTAATGGCTGTGCAACCAACATGTGTGAAAGAGCTGCCTTTCCTCCTTGTGATCAGTCGGTTGCCTGGAAGCTCCACTATGACTGGAGAGAGAAAGAGCTCTCCTCCGGACATATAGGTTCCAGCAATTGATTCTAGGTTGGACGCGTCTTGATACTCCATTTAACCGACTAGTGTGGTTGAGATGAAAAAACAGGTCATGTTAAAAGTATCATCATCTGGAGTAACCCATCATCTGGAGTAACCCATCATCTGGAGTAACCCATCATCTGGAGTAACCCATCATCTCAAATTGGACACTGCGACATTGGGAGGGGAATGAAAATGATCATTGCAATAACAATATAAATGCCCACTAAGGAATAGGGCCCCATTTGGGATTCGGCTGGGCTTTAAGGAGAGATTTTAGCTTGCGGCAGTGTTTCGCACCAGCAGCCCCCCCCCCCAAAAAAAAAACTTATGTCCAGAGGATTTCTCTCTGATAAGAAGCCACTGCACAGTTACATATCATGTTTTAAAACAGATGCTATTCAGATGCCGACAGCAAGTGGTCAATAAGCATAACTGTAAACCACTCATGAATCATTTCATGCTGGCCTGCACATTCATTCATCAGCTTGATTGTGGAAAATGGCTCCACATCCATTTCAGTATTGCATGGACAATCTCAGAGTAATGGCCAGGTGTCTTCAGACATAGCGGGCGTGTTTGTATGTCCCCCCTGCATCTCTCCTCATTGGCTGAGGCATCAGAACGGATGGGGGAGGTCTCTTCCTCTAGTGGGGCTGAATCCTTCCATTTACTGTGGATTGGTCCTTGAACATCCTTGAAAGACTAGCCAGCGATTTGTGCGTGGATACAAACTGCAGTGAATCTTTTATTCTATAATGATATGACATGACATATGTAGACACATTCTATGATCATTATATGCATACACAGAGACTCGACCTCACCATGCCTTTGTGTGACTGGCCGGTGGGACCTGCAGGGACACACGGTATGAGCAGACAGCACTTTGATTAAGGGAAAAGGAGCCGTTGGGATAAGGCCAATCACAGCGTGGTAACCGTGTGGTAACCATCCCATTCCAGTCGCGGCAGCCAATGGCATTTAATCTCCTTCCCCTGAGACGCAGGAGTGGTTAAAGGTCTTTGAAGACTACGTCCCAGTGCTACTGCATTACAAATCCGATAATAATATTAGAGAGGTAGAGGGACTTAACTGAACTTCTGACTCGGTCTACTGATAATAGATCAATTACACACACACACACACAAACACTCACACTCTCCCCTGAGGCGCACCGCCGTAAATATATTAGAAGAGAAATCAATTGTTGTTCATACCACAGAGGTCTGGACCGACTGAAGGAGAGAGATCTATCATGTTACCAGGGTCCGTGAGAGGGTTGGCAGAGAAATGAGAAAACACTGTTTACTTCTCTCACGTGTGTTAATTACTATTTTAAAATATTTGTACTTGCTTTGGCAACGTAAACATGTGTAATACAAACAAAGCTTAATTAAATTGACAGAGATAATTGGAAGCGAGAGATTAATCCCGCATCTGGTGTGAGAAATTAGGATTTAAGGGTTTAAAGTAAACACTCCCGAGAGGATAGACAGTGAATATGAGGTGGAGAGTGTGTTGCATGGTCCTGACTAACACACCTTGATGGACGGGGCAGCAAGTGTGTGTGACGGGATGCGCTAAACACACACACACACGCATGTATAAATAGGCAGTGGCCCCCGTGATTCACGTCCCCTGCAGAGAGGGTGTAATGTATGTGGACCTCACAGAGGGAGAACAAGGAAATAACTGCTGCTCCTCCCTCAAATCCTCTCCTCTGTTTCTCCTCTCTCCCCGCTTCAGTACTCCGCCACTGGTTCTCCTCTTCTCCTGTCCTTCCGCCGCTCCTGCCATACCCAGTATCTCCTACCATCTAATCATGTATGATTGTCTCTCAGTGTCTCGTGTGGACAGGTGATCCACCAAACTTCACAAAGATATATACACAGAGGAGGTTCAATTTCCCACCGATATGTCCCGTAGGAGATTGACCCCTTGACCCCCACATCGTCAATGCCGATAGGTCGTTTTTCAAAGCCAGCGAGGTCACTGAACCAGGATCTGTCACTACAGTGCCGGCCCTAGTCTTTTGAGGGCCCCCCTCTCCTTCAGTGGTCCGAGGCTCACTAGCTGTCTGGGTCGGGGGGCCCTAAGTGACCGCTTATATTGCTTGTGTCTAGGGCACGGCCCTGTGTCACTGTACCAAGGCTGGTTTGAACGCAACGCTCACAGGTATTACTATTCACAATAAATGGGGCAGATGTCACATGTCTCCATCTGAAATGGCCCATCTAAGAAGATGATCTGCACGTCCAAACAACCCGATTCTGTACGAGTGTGCTTCAATGTCCACTTGCCAATCATAATGAAAGGAGAAGGATTACTCTCACAGAGCAGCTCTCTCTGTGAGGCTAAACGTCAGGTGTCTACAACCAGAGGGTTTCTAGGGAAGGGAAGTAAGGTTAATGGATTTAAGGACCGCCTGTTGAACTACACTGACGCGTGCTTGTCACATTTCACACAGGTACCAGGTGTTTTATGTGTGTTACGTGTTATGTCTGACACAATACTCTAGTAGTGTGGAGCCTGTGTGTGGAGGTCTATTTTTAAACGCAGCACGTGAAGATTAACAGGACACTAAGGGACAACTTTACACACACACAGCAGGGACAGTGGTGTTAGAAGAACGGGAGGTTGATTCCACAGTATGAACACAGATTGAGCACAAACATATGCTAACACGAAAACACCCAAACACACCCACACATTCGCCATGCAGCTGTGGATATAATACTGGAATGAGTCTCTTTTCAATTATCTTAACAGGAAACGCTGGTTTCCTCTGTATATTCCTGTGATCTACCAGTGGAACACACAGCAGATGCCGTCTTTTCATTCAAGCCCATTTCTCAAGGATAGAAAACACTCCTACAGCAACAAGACCAGTTCATTATTAGTTGGAATACAATTAATGGAAATCTTGGAAATGGGAAATGCTGATAATGTTTTTGTTATTGAAAATTAAGTCTGATATTATAAGTAGACATAACAAACCCCCCAAAAATATGTTTTAACCTTCAATACACTTCCCTAACATTACAACAAACAACATGGTCTCTGTTTAATGATATAGTTGTACAGCTCTGAAACACAATGAAATGTTCGGTGATCATAGTGGAACTCTAAGACATACTGGAATGTTCCGTGGGTCACTGTGGTTATCCTAAGACTGCACACATAAACAGCAAATGGAAGAAGCCTAGCAAGCATTCACTTGCCATAAAATGAATGTCGCACATGATGGAAGTATGAGATGAATGCATTAAACATGCATTATTTCATGAAGAAAAAGGGAATGACTAAGTTTACACAATAAATTAATTCTAATCAAATTTTAGCCCTTACATTTTCTCTATGCAATAATACATATTTAGGTGACCTCTGACCTCTCATAATATGCACAATCCAAACGGTCCAACTACATGAGGGCTTTTGTCCGGAGGTGTTCCCACTGAAAAACAGACCTTATGTCTTGCTATGCTTGTTTATTCCACCGATGTGTTAGTTGGTGTGTGTGGTGGGGTCTCTCTGCTTCGTCCTGCTGAAGTCACAACTTTACGCCCTTCCCTCCCCCAAGCACTCATTCATTAAGAGAACAGGACGACCCTCCTCAATTTGCCAGACATGTTTCTTGCGCAAAAAAAAAAAAATCAATTTCCTCATACATCTGTTCTCGGATTCGCGTTGTACTGGCTTAGCTAAATCAATGCTTCTGTTATTCTTATGTTATAGTATTTTGTCCTATCTCAGCCGTAAGGGAAATCCTGATTAAATGTTTCTGAAAGTCTGTAAAGAAATAGATAAATAAATGACTTAATACATAAATAATATATTTCTATTCGGGGCAGTGATATATTTAATGGGAGGCATTGAGTAATAGTCCAGTTTCATCACCCATTGTGAAAGGTAAAGCCAGTAACTTAAGGAGCGTTGTAACGGTGCCAATCTAGAAGTTCATCGGTGCCTCAAAGCAGACAAGTCGCTCACCAACACCAATCCTCACCCTGACGAGTCACACAACACCAATCCTCACCCTGACCGAGTCACCCAACACCACACTCACAGCCTCTGCCCTTTTCCCCTGCCCGGATGACAAGCCTAACCCTGGCGAATGAGAGCACCGGGCTTGGACCACGGACAGACCCCAGGTCCGGTCCCTGAGCGGCGCTGCCCCTACCTTCCACTTTAGTCAGGGTGAGGACCGGGCTGTTGCAGGCGGACAACGGGGCGACCCGGGCTGAGTGCTTCTTCATGGTGCCGAGCTCGGATGGGCTGAGCTCTCCCGTCTCCGTCTACATCCCTGAAGCTGGTGTGGCGCCGATCTGTTCTGTGACGGTCCGACTCCCTCTGCTCCTCTGAACCACAGCGATCTTCCGTTGCCTCTCCTTCTCCTCTGTGGTGCAGTCGGCTCTTCGCTTCCCTAGCTCTCTCTCCCTCCTCCTTCTTCTCTCCCTAATTCCAATCCCCTCCTTCCCTCCCCTCCCTCGTGCTCTCCCACCTCCCACCCCCCCCCCTCTCTCTTCCCCCGGCTCTGCAGTGAGCTATCTCGTGTGCTGGCCCGTCACTCTCTACATGCGATCGGAGCAACTGCTGCAATTTGCCACGTCACGGGTCCCTCCGGCTCCACCAGCTCTGTCAACCACCGTCGCCCCATCCCTGCCCCGAGCCAGACCCCACGAGAACGGCACGATTGGTTGGTGACAGGGGGGTGCGGTCGCCGGTTGTAGAGGAAGGATCGATAACGGCGGTGTAAGTGCTGTGCACCGGATTGGTCAGGACGGGGTGACTGATCAGATGAGATTGATTGAGGGCAATGACTGTGGCATCTCTATTCAAGAGAAATGCGGAGACACCAGGCAAAGTGTCATGCGGAGACACCAAGCATAGAGCTATGCGGAAACACCAGGCAAAGTGTCATGCGGAGACACCAAGCATAGAGTCATGCGGAGACACCAGGCAAAGTGTCATGCGAAAACACCAGGCATAGTCATGCAGAGACACCAGGGATAGAGCCATGCGGCGACGCCAGGCATAGAGCCATGCAGAGACACCAGGCAAAGTGTCATGCGGAGACACCAAGCATAGAATCATGCGGAGACACCAGGCAAAGTGTCATGTGGAGACACCAGGCATAGTCATGCAGAGACTCCAGGGATAGAGTCATGCAGAGACACCAGGCATAGAGCCATGCAGAGACACGAGGCATAGAGTCATGCAGAGACACCAGGCATAGAGTCATGCAGAGACACCAGGCATAGAGTCATGCGGAGACACCAAGCATAGAGCCATGTAGAGACACCAGGCATAGAGTCATGCTGAGACACCAGGCATAGAGTCATGCTGAGTAACAAGGCATAGTGTCATGCGAAGACACCAAGCACAGAGTCATACAGAGACACCAGACATAGAATAATGCGGAGACACCAGGCATAGAGTCACGCGGAGACACCAGGCATAGAGCCAAGCAGAGACAACAGGCATAGAGTCAGGCAGAGACACCGCAGAGACAGGCTGTTTCTCCTGTTGACAAACACACATGCCATTATTGCATCGGGTAGTGACTGTTTAAACACAATCCACGTGGTTCCTTGACATGTTTTGTCAATACCCTGCTGTTGTCTCCACCCCCGACCTCAATCTTTCACCTTGTTCCCCCTTTAACCCGCTGGAGCAATAAATCTTTCACTACCAAGCAGGTAAAAAGGCTGCAAGGTACCTCGGATCCATTCAATAACCAGTGAGTGTGTGTGTCTGTGTGTCTAAAAGATGTGGGTTGAGCGTGTACTAAAAGAAGTCACCCTGAATAATTCACTGGCTAGACTTTTTTTCTTCTTCACTTGATTCCAGTGTAGAATCCCCTGACCTGCTTAACTAGGACACATTGTGAATGCTGAATTTCAACTGATGGATTACCAGTTTAGTAAAATGAAATAAAACTAATAGTTTTACTCCAGTCTGGGGGAGGTGAACCCCAGTCTAAAATGAAACAACAAATCCTAGAAAAAATGCATGACATTATATTTTCTAAATGAGTGTTCACAGCATCTTCCATAGAGTCATATTAGCTTCACTATTTAAGAGATTTGATGTCCAAAAACAAGACGTCACCAACATTCTAAACCTATAATGTCAGCCTCATTAAAAGACAGACAGTGACAAAGCTGGGGATGTTGACCCCTTGCGTGACCTCTCAGGCCAGGTCACGCTATGCCAGGTCGTTGTGAAATCAATGTGAACAAATGCAGGTGAAAGAGGCGGAACCCAATTCAAATAAAATAAGCCAAGCCTCAAAACACGCCGACCCAATCAAATGCCTTACGCAGGGCTCTAGAAGGTGTTCACTAAATATAGTTAGGCTCCAATGGATATGGCTCCCGTCTGACTTTGTATACTTCCTCTGGACGTATCGCTACAGAACCGCTGTCCATACTGTGCCACAGGGCAGTGGACGGTGTTACAGTGGTGCAGACAGTTGGAGTCAACTCCGCCCCAAAAATACGGACATATACTCAGCGATACACCACAATGACTTGTCAGCTGCCATTCCAATGAGATGTTCCCACAGCTAAACATGGCACAGGGGCCATCGACAAACATCATTTGGAGCCACATATGCAGCAGAAGTTAGTTCAGGACACCATTCTGATCCTCGATGGTAACCACTTTTCAATGATTTTTTTATGTTCACTTTTAAACCGTCACAGACCCTTGCATTATGGAATGTCTATATGTAGAGGGTTCTGTACTGTCCATACGACTCCCACCTGATTCCCTCTCCACCCTAAAACCCAGAATAACCGAGCACACAGTCACTCAGAGGAGAAAAACCTCCCATAAATGAGTAGAAATGGACAGATCTCCCACACTTCAGTTGGCTGGCTGGCATCATAAAGTGTGTATCAGTAACCAGATTATCAATAAACACGTCAAACCCTTCACCCGTACTCCATGTAGCAGAACAACGATCCACGCCCTGGATCAATATATTGGGCACAATGATACACATTTATAGATCTGATATGTTAAACACCCGGAGAGAGAACATAGTGTTACGGAAATCCGTAGAACACTTCCCTCAAGGGCACCGTGCTGGGGTGGACGGTCCCCTGTTGACTCAGGCTCTGTCACCAGAGACGTTATGGGCTGGTAGTTAGGGGACAGTAACCTTTCTTACATTGGCTACATTTCAGTCATCTACCAGAACCTATTGTCCTTAGCCTCTTGACACATCAACTCCATCTTTCGCAGCGTACAAATCGGCATGCCGTTTCACCACTGAATGGGCACGCCGTTTCACCACTGAATGGGCACGCCGTTTCACCACTGAATGGGCACGCCGTTTCACCACTGAATGGCCACGCCGTTTCACCACTGAATGGGCACGCCGTTTCACCACTGAATGGGCACGCCGTTTCACCACTGAATGGCCACGCCGTTTCACCACTGAATGGGCACGCCGTTTCACCACTGAATGGCCACGCCGTTTCACCACTGAATGGGCACGCCGTTTCACCACTGAATGGCCACGCCGTTTCACTGCCAACACGAGAGGAAAAGAGTCCAAAGAGCCAGAACAGCATTTTTCCTGCCAAAGCACAAGCTTCCCCCCGCCCCCTCCTGCCCCTGTTCTCCTCAGTCATGTAACTCATCGGTCTGCTGGTTGGCCCTGCGTCATTGACAGGGCCTGTGTTTAGTTTAGCAGGAAGTAGAAGAAACAATGGATGAGAACTGATGGATGAGATGAACGGATAGAAAGAAGCTGGAAGAGAGAGACACCGGGGCAAAAAAGGTGAGAGGGACAAGGAGAGAGATGGAGAGAAAAAGACTGAGGGAGAGAAAAAGACTGAGTGAGAGAAAAAGACTGAGAGAGAGAAAAAGACTGAGGGAGAGAAAAAGACTGAGGGAGAGAAAAAGACTAAGGGAGAGAGAGGGAGAGAAAAAGACTGAGGGAGGAGGGAGAGAGAGAAGGCATGGTCTCCTCGGAAAATGTGGAAGGGAGAAATGAGAGAGACAGGAAGGGAGTGATGGATGAGGAGATAGAGAGAGTTTAGTGAGGGAGAGATATTGTTTGTAGAGAGGTCTGTACAGGAAGAGATATTGTTTGTAAAGGGGTCTGTACTGTAAGAGATATTGTAGGTAGAGGGGTCTGTACTGGAAGAGATATTCTAGGCAGAGTGTGTTCCATTCAAGCACTGTATCTGTCTCTTCTGCAGAGTGAGATCTGAGAATATCAGGCAGACATTCTGTCATCCGAATTGCATCTGTCATCACATTCAATACGTTATCTGATTAGATCTCTGCAATGAATATTGTACAGTGCATTTTTCCTTAATAGTTCCCAGAATTTCTGAGGGACCTCAAAAACATATAGAAACTCCATAAATGCCTGTGCTTTCTACATTCACTATATTCGCACCCTCCTCCGGAGAGTTATCCGTATGGAAGGGGAGGGGGACCGTGTCCTCACACCTCTACTAATGATATGATAAATCATTAGTTATCTGGAAGGGGACCATACAAAAACACACACACTTTGGACCTCTATATCAGACCTCTATATCACTGACTAAACACAGAGAAGAATCAGACACCTACACACACACCTACACACAAGCTGCCAGATGCTAACAGACACCTACAGTACACCTATGCACACACACACACACTCACGCACAGACACCTACACACACACCTACACACAAGCTCCCAGATGAGAACCAACACCTACAGTATACACACACACACATACACACGCACACACACATGCACATATTTATACCTTGCCTTAACACGTGTTTGAAGCATAATCTCTCTTTCCGAGACTTTGAGAGGATGAAAAGAAGTGTAACTCTTCTTCACGCATGGTGAACCATTCTATAAGCCTCATAAAGCAGACATTTGAGTCTGTTCTTAAGGGATTGTTCAAGGGGAGGGATCTGGGAAGTGAACCGTTTCTCCAGGTCAAAGACAGCTGATATTTACTGTGACACAGCTAATCATCAGGCAACATTACTACAGTCAACCTTCTAACATAAGCACCAGCAATGTCTCTGAAGAAATAAAGCAGAAGATTAGGCTCATAGATGATTATGTTTGAATCAATAACATTGACCACACAAGCTCTCCATGGCTTTCAATTGTGTAATCCAAAGTTAATGCGCTGACATTTCGAACGTATGTTGTTTAATGTGGATGATATATAACATACTATACATGATACATTGCCCATCCTCTGGACCAATCATATTAATTTACCCTATAATGTGAAACAACCTTAAAGGTCTCATGGATGGTCCGTTCTCTTTTCCGTGCGTGTGTGTCCATTTGGGTGCCGATTGCCCCACTACTAGCATGCATACGCATGTACCATAAACCTTTAAAGACTCATTCTATGCTTTCTTAGAACCAAGGCTACAATGACAGAACCCCTACGAAGGTCATCATGGGAGGGATTTGAACTCTATCCATAGCAGAGCCTCAAGAAAGACTCCAGAGAGACCTCAGCATCCCCCTCAGTGAGGGTCTGACAGCAGGTCTCCCACTGAAGGCCTGGGGCATATAACCTACAGGAATATTAGGGCCTAGGGCATATAACCTACAGGAATATTATGGCCTGGGGCATATAACCTACAGCAATATTATGGCCTGGGGCATATAACCTACAGGAATATTAGGGCCTGGGGCATATAACCTACAGGAATATTAGGGCCTGGGGCATATAACTTACAGGAATATTAGGGCCTAGGGCATATAACCTACAGGAATATTAGGGCCTAGGGCATATAACCTCCAGGAATATTAGGGCCTGGGGCATAAAACTTACAGGAATATTAGGGCCTGGGGCATATAACCTACAGGAATATTAGGGCCTGGGGCATATAACTTACAGGAATATTAGGGCCTAGGGCATATAACCTACAGGAATATTAGGGCCTAGGGCATATAACCTCCAGGAATATTAGGGCCTGGGGCATAAAACTTACAGGAATATTAGGGCCTGGGGGATATAACCTACAATTCCCAGGACCCTCCGTTTCCAGGCCCCGTCATAGTAAGAGGATGCATGAGCCAATTGAGATGTTATCAATGAAGAAAACACCAGTACAGACACACACATACAAGACACCTCTGGGAGCAAGGCTGGAGGGCTACAGCCCTTTGAATTAATGAGAGATGCCGGTGGACAGGGCTGCATCCTAAATGTCACACTGCCCCCCCCCCACATAAGGTACAGAGCATATGGGCCCCAATCAAAGTTGTGCCCTAGTGAACAGTGTGCCATTTGGGACGTGTCCCGGTGTACTAATGGTTCCACAGTCTGAAGGGTGGTGTGTCAGACACTTTCACACAGTTTAATGAGTCAATAGTGTGTCGGATAAGAGCCAGGTTGCTGTGAACAGCGTTAATCCACAGCAAGAGTCTTCATCAGTTAGAAATTGAGTTTGGCTCTTGAATGAAGATTTGCTAAAAAGCTGTTTTACATCAGACCATATGATAAAGACTGTCTGGCTGTCTAGCTTAGTGAAATAGTTGGGTATGTGGTTAGTTAGTGTGCTGATCTTGGCCCCTGTTCTTGCACTAGACTGAGGACGGTATGTTGGTATGTTATAGAAGTTATAGAATTATTTGGTATGTTATAGATGTTACGGATCACAGACATCATCACTTTTAAGAAATCATAATTTGTCCCCCAGTGACAACTCATATAGGCCGACTTCTTCAGACCAACTTCTTCAGACCAACTGCTTCAGACCAACTACTTCAGACACACAGATTCATTTAGTATTGGACTTTCCATACATTTAGTAATAACGGCATCAGGAAGACAGACCTGCTTATTGGTTTTTACTAAAGGTATGGAGCAGATCAACCTCTGAGGAGGCCCCCGAGAACTGAAACCTCCAGTCTGCAGGGACAACGTCATCTTCAATCAACGCTAGGATTCCTCCCGAAAACCTGGTGTTGATACTCCCGTCTGGTGTTTCTTTCAGTAGCTGTGAGGACGAACTTCCACTCACATTACGGCTCTAAAGAGATGCACTCAATTACAGAGCTAGCTAATAACCGTAAGCTCAGCAACATCCATTGGAAGTGGTTGTGTTTTAACACCCAGATGGATATGAAAGGTAATAGCCAAGCTCCCTGGAGGCCTACATTTCAATCAGTAGTAGAGAGGAGTGATCAAGGGGGTTGTAGAGAGGGAGGAAGGGTGGAGGTGGGGGTGAGTGAGGGAGGGAGGGAGAGGAAGGATTACCTTTCCTTTCTTTTTCTTTCTTCCCCCCCCCCCCCCTTAAATTCTTTACATATATTTTGAGATTCTGGCCCAGCTATTGATGTTGGAGAGTTGAAGATGGAGACACGTGTTCTCTAATGCACGTTTTACAGTTAGTCAAGTACAATATTACCAGTCGCTCAATGACATACAGGGCCGGCCAGAGGCATAAGCAACATAAGCTGCCTTTTAGGGCCCCAGACTGCCAGGGGGCCCCAGACTGATAGTGAGCACTACTAGTGGAAAAGGGGCCCCCAAATCCAATTTTGCTTAGGGCCCCCCAAAGGCTAGGGCCGGTACTGATGACAGACATTTGTGAAGATCCGATGACCTCAGGTAAATTACTATTCCAACATGGAAGCTAATGCTTTGTGTTATCTCACTCATCCACCCACAGCACGACTGATCTAGAGCACCACAGTCTATCCCCGACACGTGACTAATACCTGAGGCTAAGCATATAGACAGTGAGAGGGCAATGTCCAATGTATGAAAATGGTATTTACTTAAGCAGGTGAGTCACTTCAGTTGTCATTTATAGTGAAAACCTAGCAGAAGGCATTTGATTGAAAAGGGACAGAAAAAAACACAGAAACACATCAACAGCACATATTAGCAAATAACTGTAACTTATGGGTTTGGGCAGACACACATGTAAGAACATAGAACACTGTAGTGTGTGTGTGTGTGTGTGTCAATGAGGAAGACAGACAGAACATAAAACACTGTAGTGTGTGTGTGTCTATAAGTAGGACAGACAGAGAAACAGAGAGAGACAGTGAGAGGTGAGTACCACATGTAAGAACATAGACCAGTGTAGTGTGAGTGTGTGTGTGTGTCTATGAGGAAGACAGACAGAACATAGAACACTGTAGTGTGTGTGTGTCTATAAGTAGGACAGACAGAGACACAGTGAGAGTTGACATGAGGTGGAGAGAACACCTGACAGGCAGGGAGTGGATTTGATGGTGGTGGAGGAGGAGGTGGTGGTGGTGGTGGAGGAGGTGGTGGTGGTGGTGGTGGAGGAGGTGGTAGTGGTGGTGGAGGAGGTGGTGGTGGTGGAGGAGGTGGTGGTGACAGGACAGGAAAGGATGTGTCTCCTCAGCCTGTGTTACAGATAATGTCCTTCTCACACACACGTAACACACACATTAAGGAAGTCACTGATCTTGCTTCTTCTGTGTTTTTGCGCGTAATACACACACACACACACTGTACACACACACACACACACACACACATGGGCATGCTTGTTCTTCTACACTCATCAGTTTTTTAGGTGGATTACAATTGATTTTATGATTCTCCTCCTAACCTACACCTAACCCTAACCTTAACCCCTAAAATCCCTACATAACCCTAACCCTAAAAAAACATGTTATCCCTAACCTTAACCAACACCTCAACCTTAACCCCATGGCAATGTATATGTCAAGTAAAATGACCTTACTAGTCATGACTTGTCATTGGTTACTATGCTTGTCATAACTCATGATGGGATACACACACACACACACATACTC
>JACXGK010009225.1:5553-20517 GCA_016801125.1 Novumbra hubbsi
GGCCCCCCCCCCCCCCTCGCCAGTGCATAATACAGGTCCTTAACCGGGCTATTGCCTCACCACGCCTGTGGTCTTCGTCTCTCCTCTCTAGCCTTCATGCACGGTCGCGCCGAGACGCCGTCGTACCGGTTCTCGCTCTCCGACGGCACCGCGGTCACCGCCCAGACCAGGAGCGAGCTCTGCCGTAACCCCGCGTCCAACCTGCCGCCCACCTTTCTCTCCACCCACCTGCTGCAGAGGTTAGTCGGCCTGCCGGGAGCACTCCATCCCGGGCGTCGGCGTCACCCGCTCGGTCCGGGTTTGAACCGTTTTCTCCTCTTTCTGTGTTAGGGAGTCGAATGGCTACCGAACCAACCAAGGGGGAATGATGAGACCCCAGGGCCAGGGAGTCACCAACCCCGGCGCTCAGATGAACTTGGCTCCTGCCGGTGGCATGAACAGGAGCTACGGCATGGGGGCAGAGCAGGGGCACATGGCACAGAGAGGCGGCCCCCCTTACACAGGCAACAGGATGAACGCCATGAATCAGATGAATGCCATGAATCAGATGAACCCCTCGATGCATCAAATGAACTCAGCGGGTCATCCGATGAACATCATGGGTCAGCGGAATTCAATGAGTCAAATGAACTCTATGCACCCCATTAATTCTCAGATGAATCCTGTGAACCAAATGAGTTCGATCAATCAAATGAACCAAAGGAGTCAGATGAGCCACCCTGGAATGCATCCGCATAATCCTCAGCAACAGCAGTCCGCCCCGTTCCACGGAGCCAGCTACGGTGTGGGGGGCATGTCTGGCCCGTCGCAGGGCGGCCCTGGGCTGAATGGCCCCCAGAACATCATGGGCTCCCTTAGAATGAGGGGAAGCCCCAAAATGGCGGTTGGCCCCTTCTCCCCAGGAGGTATGCACTCACCCATGACCTCTGGTCACCAAGGCGGTCCAGGAGGTGGCACCAGTTTTTCCAGCAGCTCCCTGAACGCCCTCCAGGCCATCAGCGAGGGGGTCGGCTCCTCTATACCACCCCCCCTCCCCTCTCCCCCAATGCACAAGCCGGACAGCTCCCCCGGCATCCACTCCTCCCAGCTGGGCCCAGGTAAACCGGGGAGTTCGGACTCCAAGAGCCCAGGCACCTCCCTGGCCAATGGTGGTGAGTGCCCTCGCACCCCCACCGCAGAGGGGGTCCCCGACAGACCGGACAGCCGGGCCAGTAGGGAGGGCCCGGCCAGGGGAGAAGCCAACCGAAGAGATGACAAGGGGAGCCACAAGAAGCTCCTGGAGCTCCTCACCTCCCCGACAGAGGAGCTGGGACCCCCTAACCCCCAAGCCGGTCCTGGCAACGGCTCTGTGGGCTCTGAGGCCAAGGAGGGCGTAGGGGGTACGACCAGCCCCTCCACCACTGGGGTGTCTTCCTCCTCCTTGGCGGGACACCTGGCCAACCAGTCCCTGCAGGAGAAGCACAAGATCCTCCACAAGCTGCTCCAGAATGGCAACACCCCGGACGAGGTGGCCCGCATCACGGCCGAGGCCACGGGGAAGGCCCCGGACGCCGGAGTTCCGGAGGCTGGGCAAGGAGGTCCCGGAGCCAGGGGGGGCGAGTTGAAGCAAGAGCAGCACAGCCCCAAGAAGGAAAAGGGCCATGCCCTGCTCCACTACCTCCTCAACAAGGATGACTCCAAAGGGGTGAGGGGTGATGCCAAGCCTAAAATGGAGGACCTGGATGGCCGGGGAACCCAGGGAACAGGCTCGGGCCTCGTGATCTCTGAACCCGGCAACATTGTGGGGAAAGTCAAGACGGAACCTCCAGATGAGGTGGGTAGGACAGTGTGCCTAGTGATAATTTCTCTGTTTAGTCTGAGAGCAGCATTTGTGTGACTGTATTCACGCTGTTGATTCACAGATACGTTTGTTCTCCTCCCAGTTGGAAACGCTAGAGACGATACTCGGAGGCCGCAGAAACTCCAGCTCCGGGTTTTACTCTGAACAGGACTCCAGAGCAGGGAAGGACGTGGGAAACAAAACGGGTAACGGACAAGACGGTCTGCAAGGTGATTTAGACTAATCTGATGCTCATTTTTTATGATAAATTACGCTAATTCTAATACGCTGTTCTTTAGTTGACAGCTATACAGTTGTTAGTACACGTAGAGCGTTGGTGCTCGGCCTGACCTTTTCTCTGTCTTCCAGATGGGGAGAGAGGCCCAGTGTTGCCTGCCCAGCGTGGGTCCCTGCAGAGGGCTCTGTCAGTCGACGCTAAGCCCCTGGGTAGTGGAGGTGGGCTGGCGGGGAGGAGGAACGTCACCTGCCCCACCCTCATCAAACAGGAGAAGGTGGAGGCCCAGATTCGACCAGGCGTGGCCAATGGCTTCGTAGGAGGCGGCGCTGGTGTGTGTCCATCTCGGGGCGGTGCCGCCACAAGTAATTAACTCACGTACTTTGGGGGCTTGATTGGGTTTTGACACTCCAGCTTCGCCCCGCTCAAGCGGTTTAGGATCGGGTTGGATGTTCGGGGACATCGCCGCTGACTGGTGCATGGCCAATAATGTGCGTGTGTGTGTTCACTAGGAGGTATGAACCGGGCTATGGGCATGCCACAGCGCCCCCCCATGGTCGGGCAGGCTGACTGGGGAATGCCCAGGCCTACTGGAAGTCCCATGGCCGGGCAGGGACACCCGTCGCTCTCCAGGCCGGGGATGGACTTCAACTCCAAAGGCATGATGGGAGGCCCCATGATCGGCCGGTCCAACAGCGTGCCAGGAAACGCCAGGTCCATGCCGTCGCAGCACCTGGAGATGGGTACGGCCGGACGCGCCTCAATGGGTCATGCCGTGTTCGGTGTTGATGGGTTCATGCTGACCTCTGCTGCCTCTAGGTTCCGGTGATGGCAGCTTGGGAAGGAGCCCCTTCAGTGGGCAGGGACCCCCGCCTCAGTCCCCCTCCTGGCCTGACAGTGCCATGGGAATGGACAGACCGCCCACCAACGCAAATAGGTAAATACCGGGATATTTTTCGTACACAAGCTGTTGTCCTCGACCTCACGTGAACCAACGATTGAATTGACCGAGCTCCTCCCCCTGACATATCAACACCAATCAAAAGTGATCACATTTTGTGGAGTACATTGACTCACCAGTATGCATTTTTTGCCACTTGTTGGGTAATAGGCGTCAATTCGGGAACCCCCTGGACAAACTCCTGGTGCCTCCCTCCACCAGCCAGGGGCAGAGCGATGAGCTGGCGCTCCTGGACCAGCTGGACTGTCTACTCAACAACACGGACGTCATCGCCCTTGAGGAGATCGACCGGGCCCTGGGAATCCCGGACCTTGTAGGACAGGTACCCTATGAGGACGTCCAGATAATAATATTCGCCTTTATAACTTAACAGTCCCCGTGAACCGGGTGGCTAGAAACCCACCCTGCTACGTTGACCCCGTTTGACCCGTCTCCTTGACAGACTCATGGTCCAGAGCCGCAGCCCCCACCGGGTTCTGGGCAGAGGCCCCCGTCAGAAGCCTTCCCCGGGCCCGGACCGGACGCCCCCATGGGGATGGAACAGAAACCCATGTATGGTCACGGGTACCCAGGACCCCCCTCCATGCAGGCCAGCTACGGGGGGAACCCTATGCAGACCCAGTCCCCGGCTGGCTTCAACCCCATGATGAACCAGATGGCCGGTCAGACGGTCCCAGGCGCCTTCCCTGGCATCGGGGGCATGGGCCACCCGCGCGCCGCCTTGATGAGGCCACGTTTGATGAGCCCCACCAATCCCCTCAGACAACAGCTGCAGCAGAGGCTCCAGGGCCAACCGGTAAGGAGCACCGGACTCCAATGACTTCCGTGTAGACGTGGGAGGACGACTTCTAAGGAGGTCACGGGTAGGGGCTAACGTTGTCCCGCTTCTCCGCAGTTTATGAACCAGACCCGTCAGAACATGGCCGTCAAGATGGAGTCTTCCCCCGCGGGGAACCCCGGGATGAGGCCTGGTATTCAGCCCGGCGTGGGCGGTCAGGTGAGTTCCTCTGCCAGCCTTCCCACGGCAGGCCGGCCTCATAGAGGCGACCTCGCTCCTGCTGTACCTGCGGTCTTGTCAGTGGGGGTCCTTGTCTCTGCTCGTGCAGCCCGGCTTCCTGAACGCCCAGATGATGGCCCAGCGCAGCAGGGAGATGATGACCCTGCAGATGAGGAGGCAGAGGATGATGATGCTCATGCAGCAGCAGCAGCAACAACAACAGCAGGCCGCCGGAGGATTCAGCCCCCCTCCGAACGTCACCGCACCCACCGGCTTGGACAACCCTATGACCGGACCCCCCATGAACCAGCCCGGTCCCCAGCAGTTCCCCTACCCCGGAAACTACGGTGGGCCCCATTGACCAGAATGCATGTGTTCTTTTACCGTTCAGACTGGGACAATCTACTCATGTGTTTGTTTGTTTTTTTCTCTTCGCCTGTGGTTACAGGAATGAGCCAGCAGGGGGAGCCCTCGTTTGTAGGCGCCGGCAGCAGCCCGCCCAGTAACATGATGCCCGGTCGCATGGTGGGGCCTCAGAGCGCCATGATGCAGCCGCACCCGCAGAGCGCGCCCATGTACCAGGCTGGCG
The DNA here is from genome assembly GCA_016801125.1 of Novumbra hubbsi. Taxonomy (NCBI): domain Eukaryota; kingdom Metazoa; phylum Chordata; class Actinopteri; order Esociformes; family Umbridae; genus Novumbra; species Novumbra hubbsi. Next base: position 10,155 of record JACXGK010009225.1, read on the forward strand.
ACATGAAGGGCTGGACTCAGGGCGGCATGACGCGGAACGGGTATGGCTAGGTCCAAAGAACGACGTTACAGCCGTGGGCTATGGTTCTGTCTCTGCCTATTTACAGCTCTTTGTTTTACACGCGTGCCTTTGTTTCAGCTCCTACCCCCCGCAGCAGTTCGCCCAGCAGGGGAACGCGGGACAGTTCGGGGGTCCCATGATGATGAACGGGTCCATGGGGGCGCCGGGCCCAGTCAGCGGTGCTGTCGGAGGGCAGATGGGTCAGATGCAGGGGCAAATGTCCGGGCAAATGCCGGGCCAGTTGGCTATGAACTCCATGGGAATGGGCCGGATGCCGATGGGACCTGAGCAGGTGAGTCTGTCCTTACACAAAGTTTGTCCTTAAATGGAAATGCATACAAGCAACTTCACAATGGGGATTTGATCGCTCCTCCTGGACTCCTGTGTAAATATATTCTGACGACGGCTCCTTCCCTCCAGAAATATTGCTGAAAACGTATGTACTCCATGAGAGACCTCACCTGGAGAGACAGCATTTCCCCACCTCTGTACCTGCTGTGTGTGGGTTGGTGACAGGCCAGGGAACCCCCCCCCACCCCCTGGGTCTGCCTCATTCACTGTTCTCAGGCCTGCGAGTAAAGACACTGTGAAGAAGCCACGGTGAGTGAACGACCGCGAAAATAAAGATACCCAATGCAGCTTCACGCTGTACATCCTCCCTCCGGACGATTGCTGTGGACGACTGTGTTCAAGTAAAGGCCACGCTTTCTTCTTTCCTGTGATCTTGTGGAGTGTGATGGGCGTCTCCAGTCTGCTACAACTAATGAGGCCTCACTGTGCGTGCATCAGCGTGTACAAGTGGAAGTCTCAATGCCGGGAAATATAATCTGCTTGGAGACGGTATGGGATACGGTACAACTAGCTATGGCTGCACTTTTCCACAAGGCTTCTATGTAAACAGATTGTTGCAATATGTCTTAGTCGTCCCAGCCTTACTAGAGATTCAGTTTTTTGGGGGGGGGGGTTTTGTCCATCGGATGCGTCTCATTTCGTTTCTTTATTCGGCAGGCGCTGTCAGCACATGTTGCTTCTATTTTATGCAGGTTCAAGCAATAAAACGTTCCTCTATGCTTTACACTGAAACTGAGCATCAAAAACTTGTAAGCAAACGGTACTGCAGTATTAGATGAGATTAGTACAATGTCTTCTATGTGAATAACAATTGTAAATATGCTACAAATGTATCATACATGCTTTTTTTAGATTCCTTTTTTTGCACAAAGTTTAAGACTTGTTCCAATTCTTACTTGTGACTTTATCTAGAAGGTCAGTCCTGTTTTAGTTTGCAGTTAATTTTAACCTTTTGGACCGCAGTGCAGGTGTGTGGGTTTCTCCTTTTCCTCTGAGGATGTGTATTTTAAGCGATAACAGCCATGTATTTCTTTCTAGAAGCACTTTTACTGATCTGGTGTGTTGACACTTTGGAGGTTTGAAATGATGGTCTAGGAAGGGGCTGAATGGTGCTGCGAAAGCCTCTGTCTTGCTGCAGCATTTGGCTGTACCAGGTTCTGGTGTTGTTGGCTGGAGAATGTGCTCCCCTCCAGGTGCGCAGGTTATGGAAAATACCAGGTTGGGCAAGCAGGATTATGAGAAGGAAAATGGCGTCGGGAGATGAGAATCGAAGGACTCTTCTTGATCATCAATTCTCCTGAACTGTTGGGAGTTCCAGCATTTCTGTAATCACAAATTGGGAAACGGACCTGGGTCCAAACATCAGCTGATTGTATTGTTAATGGTGTGATCGGAGCATAATGAAGAACGGACAGGCACTCAAGAGCAAAGATGTGGTAGAGCATGTTGGTATATTCTGTAGAAAGATGGACTTGGGTGCTGTTTGGGGAGTTATTAACAAACCACATTTTCTTGAAGTTCTTCCCAAGCTCTTGCTACAGTGTTTCTATCATTTCGTTTGACTGTTAACTCTTAACTCTCCAAGAAATCTACCTAAAAACAGTGCGCAATCCAAAGATATTTTTCCAGTTCTTTGTATAGTTTCTGCCTGTAATGGTGTACATTTATATCTATGCGTTGTATATGTACACAGTAACTGGGTACATACCACAATAACATGATTTTATAAAATGCCTGTTATGATACTGAAAGCATTGACTTGTTCAGAATGTCAGGATGGGTAATTATGACTTACGATTTCTTTTGCTGTGGGAGAGGAATACCATATGGAATGAAATACTCTTAAGACATATCAATCTATTGTTACAACATTTCTCTTCAAAACTGGGTATGCTCGTTTTGTTTCCTTTTTTTGAAACTGAAAGTATGCTGTCATTTTACAGGATGTATATTCCAACTTTTTTTGTCTCGATGTTGATATTGATGTAAATACAAATTTATATTTAAACACTCATGGCTCAAACTTTTTTTGTTAATGTCAAATGTGTAAATCAAAACAAATATAACATTGTCTAATGAGACATACCTCGTTAACCTTGATAAAGATAACCAAAAACTCTTACATACCAACACAGAAGGACCCAGAAACAAGTGAGTCGAATAACAATGGTCTATGCTCCAATAATCTGTGAGCCTGGAATAAGATGGTAATACCTACTTTATTTATGTACTCATAATGTGTAACAAGTTCTATCCGGTGACAAAACCGGCTGTGGTCTCATGGAAGTCACCAGAGGCTGGTGTTCTTAATCTTTTGTCCACTACTATTTTTACTGTTCTGTGACTTGCGCATATGATATACACTATTTTAACTCACATTCTCAAATGTATTTTAATGCCGAAAATACTATTTTAAATTTGTCTTCATTTTACCTTTAAAGAGGGATTTACAACACAATTACATAGTTCTTGTTTTACACTTGACACTTCTTAGTTTTCTGCTTTTAGTGGTCCAGGTTGAAGGTGTGTGCATTTAGCATGGAAGACTGACGTTGTTCTTTTGGGTGTTATCCTCTAACCGGCCGCATGGGGGCGGTATATTCTAAGGCATTTTAAAACAACTTAACGTGGGCAAAACGAAATGTGGAAAGTATTTAGGAAAGAAATGTAGTCGAATCAATGTTTGTATTTAAGGCAATGTTTAAATATGAGCGTTGTCAATGTAAGCAGGGAATTGGTTATCTGCAGCATTTTGGATTCGAGGGATATTTGTTAAATTATCATTTAAAAAAGTCAGTATATTCTATCAGTGTAATTTATAGTAGGTAATATTATCTAACATTGTTACTAAAACCGATAACAATTGTATTAATAGCACGTTTGTATGTAACGACTGTAGGTCTGTGTGTGAATATAAAATCCTAACAGGGTTTCATTCTTGGCAAGAGCGCCAAGACCATCTGCGGCTTGGCTCGCGAATTACTGTTTGTTAATGTTTCAATCAGCTGTGCGTTGAGGAATGTGGAGCTATTTAACCTGAACTTCCCCAGGTGTGCTGTGGCGCCACTCAGTCTGGGCCCCGCCGCCCACTCCTGCCCTTGGCACAAAGCTATCACACAAACACAATCGCACACTGGCCGTGCCTCAGAACGCACGGGCTGCAGCTGTGCGGATCGCACTGCAGGGAAATGGGAAAAACATCGCACGAGGGAATCAGAATTAATCTTATAACGAATAGCATTTTTGATTAAACCCCTACGCTGCTGACATTTTTACGGATTGTAATAAAATGAACCGGGATTTAGAGCATTTTTACGTAAATGCTTTGTTGTATTAGTAAATCTGTTAGGACTACCGAATTCCTGATTAGACCAAATGTGTTCCTCAACTTAAAACTTACATGTGTACACTTTTCACACTGCGCACATAATGATACAATTCTGAACATCTTTCAGATTGGCCTATTTGAACCCTAACCACTAAGTATTGAGATTAAAGCTATTGCAGATGCTTATGATAATGTATTTTTTTTTTTTCAATCAAGTCGCTCCCAAATGTATGTACATGTCAGAACATAAGTCTAGGCCTGAACATTTTTGTTTCCAACCACTCTAATTATTTGTATATTATGTGCATATGAAACCCCTGTAAAAATACATTGTCTTAGAGATGAAAGGGACGCGACACACACACACAAACTCTATGAACACTAAAACCCAGGTTTACAAATAATTGTCTTGTTTTAATAAAAACACCATTAAGGTACATTGTAAAACACAATATCTTTCACATACGTGTGGCATTGTAATATACAATACAGTTTGTCGCTCAGGAATCTGAGAAAATATAGAACTTTTCTTTTACAAAAGGTTGAATTTCTACATGTTTTAAGAGATACAAAAGGAAAGAAGCGTTGACTTGGTTGATAACTCTACACAACAACAAAATAAGCTGTTTGCAGAAACGGCATTGGTCCTCGGGCTAACACAGTCTATTCGGACCCACTCATCTCTATGAGGTCAGAGACCTGGGAGTGGATTGAAGGCCTTCTTGAGTTTCACGTAATCTCTTCTAGAAAATGTCCATCGACAGTCTTTTCTAGCATGGGACTTCTCCACATCCCAATTTGAATTAAGGTTTGGTTGTGATCACATGTCACATAAAGTAACCTTGTTCATTCCGGAATGTTGGGTTTCAGCTCCGGGAGTTCTAGCGGCACATGACTCTGTCATCCGAGCATCCATTCTGGAGAGAAAAAAATACAGTTAGGCTAAGGATTGCAACACCGAACCTCATAAAAGTGAACACATTTTTAAAGTCCAGTTATAACCAACTTTAAGAAATGTTATAGACGCGAATGGATAACAGAATATTCATATACATTTCCTCACACAGTTAGGTCAGATATTTAGAAATAACAATGCACACATAAACGTGTTGAAACATGTTAGGTTGATATATACCTCGACACTGATGCTGGTCAGCTCTGCGTTCAGGGTGGTCAGAGGGGTTCGGGTCACGCTGTTTTGCTGACGACTCTTCTCTGGCTCGTCCAGTTCGACCTGCAGGTCCCATATGTAGTCAATGACGTGCTGGAGGATCTCTACCTTGCTAGCCTTCTTGTTGGTGGGGAGAGTGGGGACCAGCTCCTTCAACTTGCTATAGCAACTATTCATATCCTGCAGAAACACGGTCATCTGCTCGTCCAGCAGTGGGATTTTGCATTTGGAGATGGCCAGGCTATGGTCGGAGAGGCACCGCACCATTTCCTCGCTCTTCAGTGCGCAGGTAGGTCCCACAACCTTCATATTGGCTGATGATATAGCTGTAGTTTCCAAGGATATTTTAAAAATATTATGCGCGGAGGCTTCGGAGAGTAGAGAAGATTCCAGAACTCTTTTTCGTAGTCTTGGGAATGTTGTCTCTGTAATGTTGACAGTTCTCAACAACGCACGAGTGTACCGCCTTCGATTTATAGTAGACTTGGACTCGGGGGCGTGCCTAAACTGGTTATGTTTGTATAGCGAGGACCAATAGTACGACCGCTTTTGAGCTAGAAGGACGCTTCACAACTGTTTTGTTAGCCAATGGAAACGCGAGTCTGGTTATCAGGATTTTCTATCTGTTTGAGGGATGGCGTTACAAATGGAAACAAATGTGTGCATGTCTTTTTACGGGTGATATGTGGGAATCCAGCTGCCCATGGCTTCGGAACTCTGCAGGTGTAGAGTGCCTGGGGACACTCAAGGGGTGGTGTTTTGTATGGGTATGTCTGCTGTGTGTCGATGTGTTGGAATTGAATGGAATTAATTGTTGATGATAACCATAGTGCCGCCTAGTATCAGAGTGCTCCACATATGAATGCGTTTTAAATGTCCCATTAATTAAGGCCTATTCAGACAATAAATACAACCGGATTTGTTTACCATTTAGTGCAGTCAAGTCAGTTTAACCTGACTAAATTAAGGCATATGGGATTCATGTATTTAATTTAAGATTGGGATAGAATTTAATATGTAATTGGTTATGTTATGTTTTATATTTAGTTGTCTGTGGTGCAATTTCTCGTAGCAGTTAGCAGCCATCAAATATGTGTTGAAAGTCGGATATTTAATTACAGTAACTACACAGATTTTGTTTCCTGTCCTAAAGAGACACCCCTGTGAGCAACTTCACGGATTCCTTCACATGTTCCCCGTGTGTGCTCAACCTTGTGTGCACACTGAAATTGCATTGCTCTGTCCTGAATCTTCCCCCAGATTGTCCAAACAAGCCGAGGCAGACTGGCAGGCGCCAGCGCCGTGACGTCACCCATTCATCCGAGCCTTGAAGCCTGTCAGCCTGGCGCCGAGCGGGCGGTCGCTATGGAGACCTCAAACAACAGGCTCGCACTCACCATTCACCTGCGTAGCGCGTACACCCTGAGAACAAACTGTCCTCGGAGATCATCATTCATTTATCGCCTTAAATCACTCTGATGAGATTACCGCCCCGCGCACCTGCAAAACGGACGCTGTCCCTAGTTTACTCTAGCAGAGTATTTTAAGAGAGAGAGATGAGACCTTTAAAGTGAAAGTACGCATTTGTAGCCTCCCGCATTTTTACGCAAATTAATAGGATACGTTGTGGCAGCACTCCTTAGTTTAGAGCTATACATCAGCATAACCAAAAGCATATCTGAAATACAGCTTCTTCTTTTTTTTAAAGAAAAATTAAAACAATTACTTAAAAGGTGAATTGAATTATTCATTAACTGTTAATTATCCCCAGTGAGTAGGCAACCAGCCTCACACACAGTTAAGACAATGAAGCGACTACAATAACAACACATTTAACTGGAATGGTTTTGCTTGCAGTAGCCCCTAAAACTTTTCAGGTTTTTTTCCCCCCTCTTCTCTTTTTTTTGCCCTCTGTCTCAGGTCACAGCTGACAGGGCGGTGGGAGGCAGGGAGGGAGGCAGGGAGGTCAGAACAATGGGAGTGCGGTGCAGGGATTGTGGGAGAGAATCTAGGCTGGAGCCACAGTGTCTGGAGCGCCCCTCCACTCCCCTCATCCAGCTTTTGTTCAGCTGCAAAAGTTATCAGCACTTCCTACTGACACCAACAATAACTCCACACAGCTGGACCCTTTTCTGCCTGTTCACAGCAGACCAAGGGAATGAAAAAGAGAGGAGAGGGGAATGAGGCAGAGGGAGAAGAAAAGTAAAACCTTTTAGCTCCTGATTTTTACTGACAGAATGGCAATGCCCCCCCACCATCAACCAGCTACCCATCCAAGAATGTGATTACTTCGCCATTCATTCGTTCCATTTAATGTTGGAATGCTTTTTAATTGGCCCTATTGATTTTTATAGGTGTGTGGGCCTATGTGTTAAAAATCTGTTGTACATTGTATTCTGAATATATTGCAAATGCATTCTATTACGGCATCTATCCAATACGACAAGATGCAACAGTTTCAGTCTATTACTCAGAAAGAACAGTTTGTACAGAGTAGCAGTGTTTCCAGTACCACTACATTTTGTGCGAAGCCTCGTCCCGGTATTCGCGGAAGGGAAGTGTGTCACACCCTCTTTATCGCTACAAAAAGTAGTTCCACAAAAGCAGAGTACAGGAAGTAGCTAGGGGAAAGTTGGTGTTCAGTAAGGGGAGAGGACATTCCAGTCATGTTGCAATTGTTATTATTAACGGAGAACAATGTCTAATGCTCAGAGGGCTTCTTAGAACGTAGACCTTTAGAAAACTAGCAGTCAAGAATAATGCCTTCACACATAACTTCACACAAGTGTACGTTTAATCATGTGGTATAAGCGTTCACATGCCTCAGTCATGTACCGTAGCATCATACGATGTCTCCGGTCTCCTGATGTAGTTTGCATGGCCCTCGAACGTCACACCTACACAAACACACACACATCAAAACTCCTCGCACCTGTGGGATTAGTTTCCAGCTCCCAGTCTGGTTCTTCCTGTTTGGCGGATAATGACCACACCCGTGCAGGTGTGTGGAGAGGTGCGGCCCCACTGACATGGCGGTTGGGCGGTGTCAGGTATACAAGGTTTGTGACCAAGGAATGCTGTCATGGTTTTCTGATAGCGGCCGCCATTCCAACGTATGGACGGACCTCCTTCAGAGAGGAGGACATCAAGACATTACCGGGAGTGCGTGCGAGGGGCAGGGGCTGGAGCGACCAGGCCTTGTACTCTAGGGGCTTGTTGTGATTGGTTCCCTCCTGTTTCCTGCGGTGACTTCCATGCTCGGCTCTGGCCGAGCATCTGTGAACAGGTCAGCCTCTGTTCACAGACGTCAGCCAAGCACCTCCACTGCTGCTGTGAGACGAGGTGTCCAAACGGTCGTTCTCCTGAGATCCAGAGGCCTCTCCTTTGCGAGGAGAAATCCCGGAGAAAACCGGTTGTTTTGCCGGAGGAGGCGGCGTTGACGGGATGAACGAAATAAGCCCCCGGCCGGGTTTTGCCGTTCGTCGTCACCGACACCGATACGGGAATGTGGTTCGATTATATCTCTTGCGGCCTGAGGGTTCCGGACTCACAGATCTCTGAGAGCGTTGCCTTGGCGCCGGCCTGGCGCATTCAGGGAACAGGACTTGGGCCCTCTTCAGCCAGCAGCGGCTTGCAAGCCTGCGCATTCACACTGGGATGGGAAGACCCCAGCCTAACCCCCCCCCCCCCCCAAGCCACCGCCTGGTTCCCACACACACAGTCAAAGCCCCTTAATGGCTTCTAATTAGCTCCCCATCTGCTGGTGACAGCGCAGTGGTGGCATGCGAAAGCACCCATTGAGAGCACCGGCATTGTGCTCTCGAATACTTTCCACTCCAGTGGCAATTGCCTGGAGAGAGTTTTAGCCAGGAGGGAGTGTTGTATGGTCAGAGGCTTGGGGAGGCCAGGGGTGGAGCTGGACACAATGGGGGACAGTGTTACGGCTTGTTGCAAATCCAATAATGCCCGAGTCCTTTCCGTCCCCCGACATCCACTACACTGCCGGGCCCAAACGAAACCCCCCCCAACACCCTCCCCCCGCCGGGAAGTTACCACGGTTCGCAGCGGCGCCGTACGGAGTTCTGTTTCCAGCGTAGGTAACAAATGCTCTCTTTGAACCATTAAGCCAGACGCGCCCCTTCGGCTCTGCCTCGTCGCCGGGGGGGTGGGGGGGGGGAACAGTGGCCTCACCTCTGCAGGGTCCGTGATGCCCTCCTAATGAGGACCGGTAATTAGCGGACCCCCCAGCGGCTCGCCGGCCTGTGTTTGGACTACCCAGCTCTCACACGGGGAGGCACACTGATAGCGGCCTCTAGCCCTGCTCTGTTAGGGGGGACCAGCTGTTCACAGCTGGGCAGCGGAGGGACTGTGAAGCACTGGGGGGACCAGGGACCACTGCTGCTGGGCAGATGTCCCCACCGGCAGGGAGGGAGATAGAGAGCAAACAAAGTGCTTCTGCTGGAAGCCATCAGCTCACCAGCTAGTCTCTGAACAGCCAGAGGTCTTCGTCTCTTTGGACCAAGGCACCTAACGGGTCTGGACTCGCAGGCCTCCGGTTCATCTGACTGACATGTGTCCACATGGGGACGTTACACCCATCCTATGTGTTTTAAATGACATGACACACATAGAGAGCTCAGGTCGTGGAATAATCAAAAAAAGAAATGGAATGCTCTGTGCTCAGCTGCTCTGAAGCTTGTTAAAACTAAAATTAAGTTCCAGGCGTGTATTCATAATTGAGAATATTAAACCCTTAACACTGAGGGCCTTCCTTTCAGACAAGTGCATTTGTGTGTAGGCTGTGTGTGCATTCAGTTGTGTGTGTGTGTGTGTGATGAATGGTCAGTCACCTGACCTCTCTCCCTATCACACGCACAACCCTACAGCTGCACAGAGGCGTCCAGCCAGCACAGCCAGGGGACATGAGAGCCAAACCCTGAAGATGGAGCCTGGACAGTGGCAGCTGGGGAGCTCACAAAGCCCCATTCAGTTGGCCTAGGGCTGGGGACAATGGCCGGGCCAGCCTGAGCCCTCTCCTCTGCTGTTCCACCCAAAGATTAATACTTCAGACCGGCTTTCGGTGGCAGGCTCGGCTAAAAGGAGAGTCCTCCTGTGAGTCAGTGCACATTGTGCCCTCGCCTGAGAACCAGCCTCTTGGATGGGCTTGACAAATGATCTCCGCCATTGACAGTGAACAGATTGGCCCCCCACTTTTGTTTTGATTGTGGCACGTCTATAATCCGGTTATTTGGGCCTGAATTTCTTGCTTCTCGCCCTCGAGGCCCTTGACACTTTTGAAAGGGCAAGGACGGTCCTGCCGTTTCCTCTCTCGTTTGTTGTTTTGTTTCGTCAAAACTATGTTGGAAAATGAACATCCCAGTCGCAGCGCCATTTGATGTTGGAACTGGCACATCCATTCCTTACCCCCCCCCCCCCCCCCCCCCCCCCCCCCC
>JACXGK010009226.1:0-20488 GCA_016801125.1 Novumbra hubbsi
TGGCATTGTCAGCCTGATGGCATTGTCAGCCTGATGGCATTGTCAGCCTGATGGCATTGTCAGCCTGATGGCATTGTCAGCCTGATGTCTTGTCAGCCTGATGTCATGTCAGCCTGATGTCTTGTCAGTCAGGCGTAATATAGTGCGATTAGTTAGTCCGTAGTCTGATGTCTGTCTGTCATCCCTACCTTCATCATTCACCAAAACAAATCTCTTGATTTCACTGCTCAGGAGCCAGAAGCCATGTAGGGCCACTACCGCTGCCATGCTTACATGCAACCCCCCCTCCCCCCACTCTCTTACAAGTGCTTAGTCAAAGCCGATTCATACACAAGTAACATATTGAACAGTATATGGTTACTACGGTGACATGGAACCCATGAACTACCCCCCCCCCCCCCCCCGCCCACACAGTGACACAGGGTGAATTATTTAGAGGACAGGAGTGATTTATTACAGGACTAGAGCGGCACACTCTTAACCCTGATCAAACAGGATTAAGATTACAATACCCCCGTCCCACTGCACGGCCGCCAGGCTGCACACTTAGATCAGTCTGCCGACACACAGGGTCCTGGGGATTTCCATGTGCATCTATTTCCAATGCAAGTCCCCTGATTATTTCATTAAGGGGACGGCTTCATGGAAAAGCCAGTGTTCCTAAATACGGGGAAAGCGGTCACACAGTGCTGGGGTTGTGCTGCATGGCCTGTATCCTGGTGGTCTGGGCCGGGGGGGGGACTTCTCATGGACTGGCTGGGGACTGAGGAGAGGGCAGGGAGTCTACTCTGCCACTCTGCCAAAGTTCAAATGACTACATTGGCACAGAAAGCACACCACTGGCGGTAAACCCCCTGCCCTTACCAGAACAGAAAAGTTTATAGCGGCCTCCAACTAGATAACGTGTTCCAACCCAGTTTTATACCCCCCCCCCGTTAACATTCCAGGACTTTGTCATGAGCCCCATCTCTATAAAACAGGTTTATGATACCCCCATCCACTAGAGGATATTTTCAACAGGTAATCTCTGATTAACGTTGTCCTGAAAGCTCTTGGCCACGTCCTCACACACGGAGAGGAAACCAAGCATTTCTCTCGAACGCCCTTTCAACAACGCGCGTCGCACTCCGTTTTGAGGACAACGAGCGGACGGTGGTACGCCGGTGCTCCTCCTGCATCCCGACCGCGCGCGCGGGGGGGGCAACGGGACAATGGGCGGTCGGCACTGGGGCTTACCTGGTGAAGCGGACTTTGCAGATGGCGCACTCGTAGGGTTTCTCCCCGGTGTGCGTGCGGATGTGACGTGGTAGCTTGCCCGCCCCCTGGATGACCTTGGAGCAGATGGGGCATTTCTGGAAGGCCTTGGAGCGCATCTTCCTCTCCCCGCCACCCCCCACCTCCCGCTCCTCTCCGGCTCTTCCTCCCCGCTCTCCCCCCCCCCTCTCTTGGCTGGAGCCGCCCCGCGACGCCCAGTGGGGCAGCAGTCCCTCAGACATGGCGGAGGCGGCGGCGTCCTCGTGAGGCGTGCTGTTAAAGTAATTCAAGTAAAACTCCACGTCTGGGTCCTCGCCTTCCCCCGGCTCCTCTCCGGTTTCGGCCCGCTCCTTCTGCCTCTCGATGGAGTCCATCATCTGCTGCAGGAGGGCGCTGGCCGAGCCACGCCTCTCGTCCCGCCCGCCCTCTTCATCCGCCTCCTCCTCCGGTTCCCGTTTAGGCTCGAAGGGGAGGTAGAAGTGTCCGTTCTGGGCTGGGGCGTAGAAGGAGGCGTGCGGCCCCCCTCCGTTCCCCCTGGCCCATTTGAGCATTGCCCGGTCACTCTCAGAGTTCTCCCCCTCGTCCTCCTCGTCCTCATCCTCCGGGTCCGCCGTGGGGGCATGTGCCAGGGAGGGAGCCAGGGGAGAGTAGTACTCAGAAGGGCCACCGGGGGCGCCGTTGCTGTGGGCCCCGTTGCCGTGGTTAAAGTGCAGGTGTGAGGGCATGTCCCTGAGCTCTGGCGTGCTGCAGCTGCTGCTCCACTGGGCCCCCCTCTGGAAGGACTCAAGATACTCCCTGGCCCGCAGGCCATTCCCCTTCCCCTCGTCCTCGTCCTCCTCATCCTCCTCTCGCTCACAGCCCGCCTGTAAGGAAAGACAAACATGCATGACCACCCCGAATGTGACCGGGCTGCTTCCGTTCTACGCGCTTCACGGAACGTCTGTGTTACATCTTCGCCGTGCGCTGACGGTGGAAAACGCCTACTTGACCGCGCCATCCCGGGACTGCAGGACTGGTCAGCACATGTCAAACGGTCACGTGGTTTTGACAGACTCATAATAAGTTGTCTGTAAGCGTGCTGACTACTGTGTCGGCCGGAGAAAGACCGAGGGACTCTTGGTGTAACGTGATAACGGGTTTGGGTGTTATGTGGTCTTGTCGTGGTGCACTTGGATGGTGATCCAGAATGACCCTTACAACACCAAGCGGATCAAAACAGGAGCGCTTTGAGCGCGCTTCCACGTAGCTCATCGTGAATATCTTCACTTTGACTCCGAAAATATGTAGTTTACCAAGTGTCACATGTGTATGTATACAGTATGCAATAAAGCAATAAATGTATGGATTCTTTAAGAATATAACTAAAATGAGCTTGATGCACAGAACTGATCCCAAAACAGCACCAAAAAACACAGCTATTTTACAACATTTTCATAGACAAAGTAAATTAGTTAACGAACACTAAAGCCTCAGAACATACACCGAACAATAAAATGAATGCAGCTAAGATTTCATTCAATTTCTAATTTATAACTATTAATATATTATGAAATATCGTTTTTCAGAAATGTTCCACATGCACAGAACAAAATTAATTTCCAGTCATCTGTGGACATAACCAGTGACACAAAGCCTCACACAAGTGCCCCAAGGCCAGAAAAACAGGCATTGCCAATGAATTAAAGAGTGGTCACATTAACACAGCGCCACCCCTCAGTATTCTAAGCGACAATATTTAAATCCACCCCGCCGGTGAAAGGCCGCACGGTGGAAAGCTAGGGGACGGACCGTTGACCGTGTTAGTCGCTAGCTTCGTCGTGACGACCAGCTTACCGGCGGGGAGAGCACTTTGGTTTCCAGCAGGTGAGCGCACACTTCCTGGACGGGCGGGATCTCCAGGAGGCGGGCGGCGGCCAGGATGTCTCCCACGGTGACGCGGCTCACGGTCAGCGTCGCCGTGTAGGCAAAGTCCAGCAGGGCGCCCAGGGCCTCGGGGGCCACAAAGTCAATGGAGTAGACGTTCCGCTGGTCGGCGGTCGGCCCCGAGGTGAACAGCTTGTGGAAGTAGGAGCTGCAGGAGGCCAAGACGGACCGGTGGGCGGGGTACTCCTTCTCCTGGGTGACCAGGAGCACGTCGCACAGCAGGCCGCTGAGGCGCTGCTTATTGAGGCCTCCCAGGAGGTCGGCGCTGTGCTCGGGGAAGGGGATGCCCACGGGGCCCTCCTCCGCCGCCTCCCCTCCTCCCCCGCCACCCGTGCCCCTGAGCCGCCGCCCTCCCCTCCCGCCGGCTCCTGACGACATCTTCCACCAGCTTGCCGCCGAGCCGCCAATCACAGCCGCCGCCCGCGTGTCCGTCCTGCCGTCTGTCCGTCTGCCTGTCTGGAGGAGGAGGAGGAGAAGGAGGAGAGTCAGTTGTCTTTGAGACGTACGGACGTGGAACTAGGACGGGGTAGGTGTCACACCAGGTAGGCTAGTCAGACGCTTCCTAGGGACGCTTCCTAGGGACTCTTCCGCGAATTTAGATCTGGGGGAAGTGCAAATGCTGGGGGGTTATTAGAAAAGTGACTTGAGGCAGTCTTGTCATAGTGCTTTGACGGTGCTGTGTTGAAGGAAATGTCGCAGGCAAATCTAGGTAATGAATAATGACAGGTTTGACAGCTGATACCGTCAAGCAAATCACTATTGAATGGTGTCAGCGTTCCTACTGGTCAGTAGAGCTGAAGAAACCAGGGTTTGCAGACGCATCTGATTTCTCGGTCAATACCCAATCGCAACAGTCCTCCCCTTGAGCCCATTAAAGAACATGGAGGTGAGCCATCTTGTACCGTCACCACCGTACGACACACTGTTGCCATTCGTGTTCGAACTACAGACCAGTCCGATAGGAAATACAGTATTCTGGGCATATGTCCATTCTGGGCCGCATCTCGCATAACTGGTGTTGAATTAGCTGTCATTTGTTGTATCTGGAATGCGAGATGTAGTGGTTCACTGTTGAACCTAGTGCCCTGAGAGTGAGTTAGTGAGAGAGTGACAGAGAGTGACAGTGACAGAGAGTGAGAGGGAGAGAGAAAGAGAGCGAAGGGCAGTTTGAGGGAGAGCAGGGAGGATCATAGTGCATGCTGGGAGGAGTAGGGTGTGCGTCTCTCTTTGTCAGTTGGGAGAGGGCGGGGCCAGGGGGCTGCCAGCCACAGACCCCATGGAAAAACCCCAGTGGAGGAGGAAGAGGAGGAGGAAGAGGAGGACAGGCACAAGCTGCAAGGGAACGGTATTAAAAAGGGAGGTTGTCAATCCGGTCTGAGCCGGTTACCCCACCCTGTGGCGTGTGCCAAGTTTCAGGAAAGGCTGTCCCCTCGCTCACGTGTGTGTGTGTGTGTGGGGGGGGGGGATTAAAATGATCGACTGCAGCCTGCCCGCGGGGGGGAGGGGTCTCGGCCACGCAAGCCCTGTGATTTAAACACACACACACGCGCGCGCGCGGTTGCACAGACGCACGCGGCAGCCAACCCGCCCCCCCCCTCCATCTGCTAGGGAGACCCAGCGGGGGGTGAGTCCAGGCGGATTATTCTCTATAAGAGCCACACATTCAAATGACATTCCTTCACATCAAGCCACTTGGTATGTATACTAGACCTGCTCAACCTGGCTCCCTCCCACACCCCACCATGCAAATCCTCTCTCCACACCTAGAGATCTAGCCCGGCGACAGCCCTAACCACCCTGTCATACTTAGCCAACGCTGGCTGATCAGTCATCCTTGGGTGGTGCTGCAAACCTAACTGCACCTTCCCTGCGGTTAACACCCGGTCCTTCAATCCTGTTGACAGGTATAAAAATACTTAACCCGAACCTGTCAATACCGTAACCTCATGTGTCTGCCACATGAACACAATTACGTCTCGTGGTAACCTTAAAAACAAACACGCCTGCGCACGCCACAAATGGCGGTCTCACCAGGTCCAGTGCGGAGCGCCGCAGATCATTTATTCATGACGCTTTTATCACTTTCATTTTGGCTCCAACTCGGCCGGCCCGGTCTCTTTCTCAATTAAAACTCGACGGTTTTAACAAGACACCTGGTCACAGCAGCACTACAAAACTCCCATTGTTTTCTGATCAAACAGCCTCGGGTACATTCATCGTTCATTTGAATATGCTGAGGGAGGGGAGCGAGGGCAGAGAGGCAGGGAGAGGCAGGTAGAGGCAGGGAGAGACAGGGAGTCAGTTAGGTCAACCACAGGGGTAACAGTCTTTGTCCTTCGCAGTGCGAGAACAGATCCCGGGTGAGCCCAGAGACTCAAGCTGAGGGAACCTGCCCCAACGGAGGCTACGGAGCTGGCCCCTGGTGAACACATTTATCCTCAGGACACACGCCGGACCCCAGGGGCACAGCTCTGAGCCATGCAGTGTGGCCGTAGGGGATCCCGAGCCGGTCCACCCGGTCCAGGGGAACGGAGAACAGACCCGGGGCCAGGGACAACCCGCGACCGGCCCGTACGAAAGAAAGAGAAGGAACCGGTGCAAACAAACCTGATCCTGACACCTCCTCGTGGCTCAGAACATTCCTCATGACTTATTCACGGCTCTGGGCGACAAAGGCCGTAGCTCCGCACCGTGGCCCCAGTGTCTCAGCTCCCGGGGGCCCCCACCCCACCAGCGCTGCCCTCGGTTACACCAGGGCCCATTCAACATGCAGAGGATGCTACTTTGCAAGTCAAACCACTACTTGCCTCCCCAGATCCCACCCTCCACCGTCACTCAGGCTCACCCCACCCCCCAGCGCGTCCAGAGAACACTGAGAGCAGGTATCCAGATTACATGTCAGGGACGATCCCGTGCAAGAGTCCCTGGGCTGAACGCCGACTTTGTTTCAGTTTTGATTGAGCTCATCCGTGTGGCTTTTCTTTAACACCGGAGTGTGAGCCAAGGTCTTCTCTTGTAGACGGCTCCCTTCGGACCAGTACACTGTCCGTATTCTACTGGTAGTCATAAAATCTTTTATAAACTGGGTAGTGCGTTTTACTGGACACATAACCTTAGGTCAGCCAGAACTAGTATCAAAGGGTCTACAGTCTTTGGCTGAACCACAGCGTTCATTCCTGGATTTACACTTGGGATCAGCCCAGGCCTCGTGTGAAACCGGATGAATGTCACAAAAAGCTATCGGTTTATTGACAAGGATGTTTCCTTGGGGTGTCGAAGAGCATTAGACACCCCAACTACATAGTTGAACGAAGCAACACAGAGACCCGAAAACAAGCTAGGCCTGATCAGAAAAAGCACCACAAGTGTGTAGGGGCCCGGTGGCACATCAGGGAATAACTCCACCTAGAGTGGAAGAGCCACAACCGAACAGCCTACCAAGAGGCACAGGGTGGGTTATATAGATAGCAAAGTTCAAGCAAGTTGTCGTTCCCTGGCTCAGTGTCACAGGCTTAGCCCAGCCCCCCTGGTGATTAGTGATTGGAGCATAGGCCGCGCAGAGAAAGGAAATCACTGGACCGGGGTCATCAGGGTTCAAGGTCAAGTCACAGAGGATATTACAGGATAATCGGAAATGCTATGGGGAGGGGGCAGGGACTGGCAAGTTCCAAGAAGAACAGGATTCTCACTGAGGCTGAGCCCGCCTAGCCGACTGTGACTGTGAGTCATTACAGCCAGGCCGCTCGGATAGGAAGCCTGATTGGCTGTATTGGGAGCGAGCAGGAAGAGGGCGAGCAACTGATAAAACTGGAGTTGTGGGGCTGAGCTGCGCCCCGCTTGACAGCTGCCAAAAAAATCGGACACAATGCTCCTGGCTGAAAGGTAGTGGGCGAGGTGTCCTTAAACAAACTCAACCTTAACATTACCCACACGGAATATGTGTCAACTGGAGGAGCCTCTAAGCTACGTACGGCGAGTAAAAAAAAAAGAAAGAAAAGAAGCCTAACAGCAGGTGTTAACCACCCTTACATATAAAGCCCTGTATCATGTTTTGGCAATAAACGTTGAGTGAGACAGGAAGTGGAAGAGAGTTATAGGGTGGGCTCATCATTTCCTTTAAGGTACCATTAACCCAGACGAGAAGACCTAGCCGGGGAGCCGCCGTTGGGAGTCTCTCACCGAACCCCTCCTTGTAGTAAAGTAAACCAAAGTGAAGGCTCCACTCGGCCCTTGGTGCCTCCCTCCTCCAGCCTGACCTAGCCGGTTCCAGAAACAGCCCTCCACATCTGGCGGCGGTGTTCCAGACGGAGGCTCTTCTGCTGCTGGGGGGTTTCGCTACCTCGCGGCACCATACCGCCAGCCGGGGAGTAGTAGAACCAAACGAACACGTGGCGCTGAAAACTAACGAAACCCCTGAAACACACAGCAACTGGTCTGGCACGAGTGCCCTCCTTCCCCCTAGCCCTGTGCCCTTATGTGCATGTCGCCATGCATTGTGGGCAGACGACTTCCTGTGTGTCAGTGACAGGCATGTAACAGAACCAGCTCTGTTATCAGATGACCATCTCTCTCTCTCTGTCTGTCTCTCTCTCTCTCTGTCTCTCTCTCTCTGACACGGTGCCCCAGCCGGTCAGCCGGCCAACCACATAACCCACTTCCCCCTTCAGTCTGCTCTGACGATCACAGGAGGGGTTGGCTAACTTCCTCCTATCCCTGCGCAGTGGCGGAGCTCCGGCGTGGGACGTCTCAGACTGATCGCTGAAAGAACGCGTGCCACCGCAGGGAGACGACACACCCACGTAGGACTAAACCCACGCAGGAACCGAAGTCGTACGCACAACATGACAGTCCCGGTGTGACAGTGGGCCGACTCCCGGCCACAACGCCCCCTGGTTGTTTGAGCTGCTTCGTAAGGCAGCAGGACTATAACAGCCAGCATCACACCCTGCAGACGCCACAACAACACCACACAGAGCTCCGTCTGTGCCTGCTTGGGCCAGGACCACTGGGACAAAGGGAGTTCACCCTTAATAAGTGGGCAGCTTTTAGCTTTTTTCTGCACCACCCAAAGGCAACGTTACCCCAAAACAAGGTCTACCAGAGCTAGGGAGGTGAAACAGAAACCTGTCACTGTGGACCTGCTAGTTTGGGGCAAAATGGTGCACAACATACAGGAATATCATCTGTAACATGCTCACCACCAAATTGATGGGTGGTGTCTAGGGCCTAACCCACAGGCACTGAAGTCCCCTGCAATTCCCCTAGATGCTATTGTGGGTTACTGTCCCAACCTAACCTCTGTGGAATTTACTCAGGCTGAAAGACAGAAGCCTTCTGCAATATGTAACCAGCAGTGGCATTAGTCATTTTATCAAGACTTTCGAACAAACATGTTGACAGAAAAAACAGCCATTTAAAAACAGCCACGGAAAAGCCAACGAAACGCTCCCCCAGCCTGGGCATCCTACTCTCTCGCACTTTCGAAGAGTGAGCCCGCACACCTCAAAACAGGTCCAACAAGTACGGGTTACAGAACCTGGATTCGTAAGTTAAATGGAAAAAAGGTTACGCTTCCTGAAGAGCCTTCGGAAGAACCACCAGCGTGCGGGCAGAGACTGTGTTACGCGTCACATTGCCAAGGGGACTAGTTCAGGTGAGATGGGTTAGAAGACGAACTGAAAGTGACTGAACAAATACAGGAGCAGTGGGCGCGTTCTCCAGTCGCTCAAGGTGCCATGTGCTATTCTGCGTCACGACAACTCTTTCACTACGACTCACGAATGAGGTGAAATTGTCACATTTTTGTCTCTCCGTCACAGGTATGGAGGTACAGTGCATCTGCTCACATATTCCTAATCCTGAACATTAACAGTATTAAGACCATTGATGATTAACAAAAATCCTCATCCATCCTCAGGGGTTAACCGTGTGAACGACCCAGACCTTAAGACAACGACAGTTTTTCCAAACAAGGTGTGATCAACCCGCCTGGAAAACGGTCCAATTATCCCAGGAACTCTGAACTCTACCAAGCCCCATCCGTCGCCCTCTCTTCCTCACACATATCTTGGTCTCTTCCACCTCTCCTTTATCTCTCCTCAGTGTCAGGGGAGTGTGCAGTCTGAGCTCTTACCAGCCGGGCAGGAGCAGAAGCGTGTGTCCTGTCCCTGTCCGGCTCCCGTGCCTGCCTGCTCTCCTGTCTCCTTGTCTGGGCAGGGCCCAGCCTGCTGCCTCAGTACTGGAGCTTTTGCAGACAGGAAACTTCAGAGTGGCCCTAGTCATACAGACAAGCCCTTGCCTGATCCCACACAAGCAGACACCTACCAGCCCCCTCTATTTTCAGCCCACTGCCCTGGCATCTCCTTCTCCTCTATGATTGGCTTGACAGTCAGTCATTCACCACACCTCCTTGCTGGGATAGGCTGGCGGCTGTTCCCTTTCCTGTATGGCCAAGGGCAAGGCACTCTGGGATGTGGAGTCCATAAATGCTATTTGACCTGCTACTCAGCCCGTGAGGCGAACTACGAGTCCCAGGTTTCTGCCCCCTGCCACCCCCCACTTCTCCAAGCCTGCTCCAACGTAAGCACTCAGGGCTGAATTATACACTATAGTATGTTGCTAGCAGAATGCCAGGTATTAAAAGTACAGACCAGCCATCAAACAGGGCCGTACTGCATACGAAAAAATGCTCTCAACCCAAACTGTCACAGCAACTGACAAACATTGGGGCTGACACAACATTGCTTGTAACTTTTTTATCCAAGCCATCATGCTGTGAATGACACCTGAACCTGAAAAGTTATTGTAATTCGCTTGTCATGGTACCTTGTTCTATAGAATTGTTTGGTTCCTCCTTCCTCTTGTTCATAACCCTCCCCCCCCCCCCCATACCCCTCCCCTAAAAGCTCCCACCTGCCTGAAAAGTTAACGCCTCAAACATACCAAATAAAACTTTACCGTAGCAACCCCAAAAGGTAATAGCAGGAATCCGATAAGTAGTTTAGCAGAAATAAAAACACAACCAGAACTACTGACAGACCCCCCCACCCACCCCCCTTCTGTCCCCCTCCCTCATTACATTCTCCTCTCCTACTGTGCCTACTCCCTCCGGTCGACAGGCCCTGGGCAGACAGCGGGGGTAAGCGGGGGGTGCCTTTAGCTCACCTGTAATGGCCGTGGTGGTGCTTGTTGTGGGTTAGCTCAGCCCTCCTCTCCTCCTCTCTGGAGCTCTCTAACTGTCGTGCTGCTCAAAGCCCCGTATGCGCTAACCGAGCAGCAGCAGATCAACTCAATTCCCTTCCTGGTTTCTGGAGGGCAAAGAGGTCCCTCCCTTTCTCTTGCTCTCTCTCCCTCTCTTAAAGAAACAGCATTCCCCTCGACGTTTCGCTTTCCCTCCCCTCTCTGGGGAGAAGAGTAAGAGATATTTGCCTGCGATCAAGAGTGGACATTCAGCGTATCAGTCACATAATTGAATGGTCCACAAACAAGCACTCAACTTAATCCTCTTGCTATTGAAAACAGATGTCAGTATGGTTGTAAAAGGCGTCCACGTTAATTGGCTAAGATCTGATTATAGTTGTTGGCTTTTGTCTTTTCTCGCCTACTGTATCTCCCTCTCCCTCTCTGTGTATGAGACAAGTCGCACCCACCCATCCCACAGCCTGAGGTCATAGTGTCCCATCCCAAAAACAAGCCTTGGCACATTCCAGAACACAGGGGCTGCCAGCACCCCCCCCCCCCCACAGGGCTTTCTCCTTCCAGCACCCTGGTCTCACAGGTTAGACTACAGCAACCATAACCAGCCCACTTAACCATTAGTATTTCCGTGGCACGTAGGACACAAGTCAAGATCCAGTGGTCAACTGTAAACCTTGAACAACGTCTACCTTTTCAACTCGGCACACCTGGACGGTCACGGCCCCAGTAGCCGTCCTTCATCTGCCATACTGCTTTTAACAGGTCACGCACGGAGCGTGAACACACACATTCGGTATGAAATGAAAGGGCTCACCTTATGTAACATGCTGAAACAGCGACCAGCCATGTCAGGTGTCTCTCGGGTCTGAGGCAGCCCATTGTGTGGCCTGGCCTGACTGTTGGTTTGTGGTGGGAACGTGGGAGTGCTCTGACAGCATGG
Organism: Novumbra hubbsi; assembly: GCA_016801125.1. NCBI lineage: Eukaryota > Metazoa > Chordata > Actinopteri > Esociformes > Umbridae > Novumbra > Novumbra hubbsi. The sequence continues at coordinate 11,315 of JACXGK010009226.1, forward strand.
AGAGGCAATGACACACGCCCAGCCTAGAGGGCAATGTCAGCACTGCAGCAGGTAGCAAAACAAACGACTTAAATGGGCCACATAGTGGCTCAGGATCTATGCCATACGGTGGTGCAATTTAAAAATGAACATTTTAAATAAACGAGTATAAGTCATTAGATAATGCAGATTTTGCTAATTGTTTTGCAATTACACAATGTACAAAAATAAATGTATCTTTATTCATAAAATGAACTTTGATACTATAAAAGGCCATACATTTTTTATTTTTTATTATCTAAAGTGTAAAAATGGTCTGAAAGTGTATTACTGAAATATCTAAGACAAATTCACAAAATACATTTTGGTTGGATCTAAAGCAATACACTATGTTCTTTAGTTTGAATGTGTAATGTTTCTTGAGATTTAGCACAAAAAGTAACTTAAACAGAATAGTAATATTTTTCAGGTAATATCTAGTCATATTTGTATTTAAATAATATACATGATTTGGAATATTGGGATCAACAGTAAAATCTCAGAAAATTAATATTACATAGAAATTAATAATATATTGAAAATGTAATATTAGAGAACATGTAGATTACAATAACAAATCCTTTCCTGTTAAACTTTCAAATACCACGCTCAAATAAAAACAAAAGAAATACATTTTGTTGAACTACATAACGCTTCTGGCCTGACAAGCATCCCTGAGCTACACGTCAACATTTACAAACCAATTTTCCTCTCTGGTACCCAGGCCAGATGATGTCAGCCCAGTTTATTACATTACAGTCTAATATAAACTAGTACCCCACACCAGAAACACTGAACAACATCTCTGCTTTTCTCATTTGTGGTTGAGCTATAGTTATGAGGTAAATCAGGCCAAATGCCACAAAAATCTTAATCAAAGTTCTTGAGAAAATAACTAATAAATGTTTTTCAGAAGAAGTTTAGGTTGTAAATTAGGCATCTCATTTGTGAAAATTAAGTCTGTTTTAACATGCCCTCTGATTAGTAATAAACACATTTTAAAGTGAGTTAAGAACATAATTTCAACATTGTTACCTCATGTCCCTAAGGTCTCTGTAAGACCCAAGAACTGTAGGGTCCTGAGTCCTTTATATATATCACATCTGTAGGAAAACTCCTGCATAAGGGCAAATCATTCAGTTCTCCTACCAACAAAAGCACAATTCACATATAAAACCCTCCCATATAAAAACAATGGTCTTATACTTTCACAAATAGGTTTTATTATTATTATTTTTTTTTACATTATAACCGTATTCAACACATTTTCTTTAGATAAAATGACATCTCTTCCATTTCCCTTTAAATGAGTCAAACATTTTTTTAAGACTGAAAAATAGTACTTGAGTACTGTTTCTATAATAGTACTTCAGTACAGTTTCTATAATAGTACTTCAGTACTGTTTCTATAGCTTTATACACTTAACAGATGACACTGCATCCACTGTTACCAGTGAAAGCAAGTCTGTTGGGAATTACAAAGTCAGCCAGAAGCATAGAATACATAAAAGGGTCTTTTATAGACGACAGGCTAATTGATACATGTTACCAGCATTATCCCACCACCTGCAGGCACAGAGCCAGTCACCTCTCCAGGCTGGTACCAAGAGACGGCTTGGAGTGAAGGTTACACTTACTCACAGAAAGCAGAACAGTGGAGCAGAACCAAAAACACTTGAGGGAATCAGTCGAGTCTACTGGCAAAATTCAAAACATTTCAGAGCATCTGTACTCAATGTGTTGGAGAAATTCTGACTTGACATCAATGAACATTTAAGACAGTTGATTCAGAAGCGAAAAAAATAAATGGGGCAATCTTGGCTTTTGGTAAATGAGCAATACGCTTTAAATTACCATAGTAATTAATAATAAAAAAATCAACATTCTAAGTACTGCTCTCTCAAAACGTATGTAAGTGCTTTGATCAGGCATTATATCCAATACGCTAGTAGTCATTATGAGAACCTTCTTTGGTTTTTAGTCCTCCTGCACCCACAGAAAACTTGAATTGATTGCAGAGACGTCCGCCAGGGAAATATTTTAATTGTCAAAGACGGACCCTCTACAGCCTACCCAAAAACTATACCTTTACCTGCATTTTCTGCATTAGGCCACTTATAATGCTATCCCCCAGAAATTCAGCATTGACATTTTCAAGATGGAGAACATTCTGTTTAGAGAAGAAAGTCACTGTGACGCATATGCAAACAAATGCGTCAACAAGTGACTTTCTCTGTATTTGAAATATATAGTTCTGGGTTAAATGTCCCTTTCACAACTCTATTAACCGTAAAAAAAAGGTTAATACAGACGTCATCTATACAAAAGTGGTAGGCTTTTCATGAAATGATAAACTGGCAGCCCTTCCATGCGTTGTACCTCATCTTCAACATGACAATTGGAGAAAATAGCATGATAGGTAGCTAGATCTACCCTGACACTGGCGTAAACCTGTGATTACAGAATGAATCCTACGACCTGTTGATCAGAAGGACATAAAGAGCAGAAACATTTTTAGAGCAAGACAAAAGGGGTGCCAAAGTGTGTGTGTGTCTCTGTGTGTGTGTGAGAGAAAGGAAGAGAAGGAGACAGACAGGGATCGGGGATCTTGATGTGAGAAGCAGCTTGGTGTTGGTGACTGTTCATTCAGTACCACGGGTGGGGGTGCTGGGTTGATTGAGGCCCATGGTTTTACACAGCCAGCCAGCAAAGTCCACCTCCTCCACCTCAGCACGCTTGATGAATGTGTGGTTCTAAATGATGACAAGTTATTCTCAGTTAGCTAAAACATCACGATTTGGCCATAGAGTCATTCCACCGTGAAAACCGCAAGACGATTTCGACACTGAGCATTCTGTTTTGAAATAATTCTTCAACACAGATAACATTAGCATTACTTAAAGCATTATTTTATATATAACCTATAAACATATTTTTATTCAGTAAGCTTATTATCTGGGTAAGAAAAGTATAGTCAGAGAAAAAACTAAACAATTATACAAATATTTACATGGGTGGATTTGAAGATCACCATCTAGAACAACAGTGTTAAAGACAGACGTTTGAGGTTAGGTTTCTGAATAGTTCTCTCCAATTTAAGATTTGGCGAAAAAATATGAATAATAGACAGGTCATGCACATAATTTGGGTATGACTTAAGGGAGTTTTAAACAAGTAGTATGGAGCTAAGAAGTATGGTTAATCCCTGTATGAACAGCAAAAAAAGAATTCTACCTGTTATTATATATATTCCTCAGGAAAGTTGTAAGGTTTTTGGCCCTGTATTTGGGCCCGCCTTTTCATCGATTGTTTCCCGTTATTACTGCTACGCAACCACTGGGTTTGCGGCAATAGAACGTCAAAAATAAAATCCAGCGGTCTCCAATCAATGTCTGGTTGTGTATGAATGTTTGATGGGGGATCACCTAAACCAGTAGAGGTGCAGTTCTACAAATGTTAATTGCACAAAGCCTATTACTTGGCAGAGAACACTATTTTTAGATCAGTGATTCTACACCTCAATTTGCACAAGCTGATCCTCTTCAACTGACTTAATCCCCGATCATCTAAGGTTTTAGAAAAGTAGCAGTTAGGGCCGTTAAGGGGAGAGACTATCAATCCAAACATGGGGGACCAAATACACAAAAGCTGAATATTGCTTTAAAAACCAAGTGTGACAATAACCATTATTGATAACAATAACAAAGAGACAAGCCTACTATCAAAAAAGTGTATACTTCGCAAAAAATAAAGATGGTTAATAGGCAGCAGGTCATGGAGGGTTGAAGACGTTCAACTTGTTCTGACTGCAGAAGTCGATAGGTTTAATCAACGAACTGTATATGAAATCATTAATTAAACTGGAGAAGTATTTATTTGTGCAGTCATTCATTATAGACTGATTTTGAGGGCACAGACAGGGTTTTATAGGGCAATTCTTCCCTATACACCTTTAAAACATAATTATAGACTTGACTGTGACTGTCCAACATTGTTGATGAACCATTAAGTTGTGCTTAAGTGGACAGAGAGAAATACTTCCATCTGCCACTGCTTTCACACAAGCTTGACCCTCCGTAAGTGAGATAGCTGTGTGTTTAGTCCAACAATTACTAGAACCCATTTATAACTTTGGACACATTGTGGTCTTGAAAACAGTATACAACATAAGAATAAATCAAAACAAAAACTGTAGATATGCTTTCATCAGATACATTCTTAGCCACAAAAATGTAATTGCAATAAAATACCTGCATATCTTTCACAGTTGATACTTGATCATCAGATTCAGGGTTTCCATTGAAAAACATCACAGCACTAAAAATCCTAATATTTTGCATAAACTAAGTTTTAATCAATATTGGATTAAAACTGGAAACAATGACACAGTCTTTATTGCACTTTACTGATGGAACCCTTTTTTGGTAATGTGGAGATTTGTTCAAAAGACAAGAGAAAAGTCTTATGAATGATAAAGTGCTACTGAAACAGAATTAGTATGAGGCCAAACAGATTTTCTTTACACATACGTTTACAAAATGCATTTTTTTATCTTCACTTTTCTATGTGAAAAACGGAATTCAGCATAAACTTGACCCCTGAGCTACCAAATGTGTTATTACACATGCATTAACAAACTGGCATTAGTGTCCGACGGCAACATGCTCTTTATCAAAACGCCAACAATGATGAACAAGTTGCTATAGCTACTCACCATCAGCATCTTCAGGTCAGCTCTCTCTGCTGGATTCTTAATCAGACTATTAACACAAACAGATGATCATTTCCATTAGACATGATTAGAAGAACAACTCCAAGAAGAATTAAAAGCATATCTTTCCTTACTCTGAAGTTTGTTTTTCTATTAACCATCCAGTAGGTCACTGAGTAGCTTAGCATCACAGAAAATCACTGTAAGAACAATCTATCTCAATTTGCTAACGTGGTCTCTAGAATGATTTTCAAGGGATGAGAAAATGCCATTAAATGACAACAAATACCTTAAATCTGTCTACGTTTGTAAATCACTTGAATAAATAGTTGGACTGACTAAGCCTGCAACTCTCACTCAGAATGAGCAGGGTAAACGCTGTTTTTAATATAATAATTCATTTGAAGTACTATTAAATCGCTTTAGTAAGCGTAGAGAGCAATATAATCGTCAAATGCGCTAGCATGACCCTGCACTCCATGAGTGAGAGAGTTGTGTGCTGTGGAGATATTTGTTTTTTATCATTCCTATTTCTATACTATATCTATGCCGAAACAAAAATCAAGCACAGAACATAACATACTAAGAATGCACTCACATAGTCACACAGACCTTTTCCATTAAGCAAGATGGGCTGAACACACGGTCAAGAAGAAGTGGGTAAGACACAATAAGACCCAGACCCACATAGGAGAAGTGGTGGATCTCGGACATCCTGTCAACAAGTCAAGGGTCTAAACTGATCTAACCGACCCCTCAGCAACAGTGGAAGACGTTGCTGGGGCCTATCAGGTGGTGACAAATCGAACTAAGGACGTACCCGTCCAAATCGTTGTTATTCCCCTTTATATGGACATTTCTTCCACTGAGAAAAATAATGGTGACAATACGGAGGATTCTGGCTGAATACGGACACAATAAAAGGTGCGCACAAAATGGGCAGTTTTCTGTATTACACGGCGTTCCACAACATTATGCAAAGTGGAATTAAGTGTCATAAACATTAAATACTTTGTTTTACAATCAAACTCATGGATGGTAGTGTCTCTCCGGACTCTTTAGATCACTGAAATCAATCTCAGACACCTGTGATAATTAGTTTGCCAAGTGAGCCCAACTAAAGGAAAACTACTTAAGGATGTTCCACATTATTGAGTAGGCCACAGTTTTCAAGCAATATGGGAAAGAAAAAGGATCTCTGCTGCCGAAAAGTGTCAAATAGTGCGATGCCTTGTAAAAGGTCTGAAAACATTACATATTTCACGAAAACGTAAGCATGATCATCGTACTGTGAAAAGATTTGTGTCTGATTCAGAGCATGCAGATAAAGGCATAATGAGTAAGGTTACTGCCAGACAAATTCATCAGATTAAGAGAGCAGCTGCTAAAATGCCATTACAAAGCAGCAAACAGGTATTTGAAGCTGCTCTGGAGTCCCGTGAACCTCAAGGTGTAGGATCCTCCAGAGGCTGGCAGTCGTGCATAAACCTACCACTCGGCCACCCTAACCAACGCTCACAAGCAGAGACGGTTACAGTGGGCCCAGAATTACATGAAGACACATTTTCAATCTTGTTTGCCGTGCAACCCTGGACGGTCCAGATGGATGTACTGGATGGTTGGTGGATGGTCCAGATGGATGGAGTAGTGGATGGTTGGTGGACGGTCCAGATGGATGTAGTGGATGGTTGGTGGACGGTCCAGATGGATGGAGTAGTGGATGGTTGGTGGACGGTCCAGATGGATGTAGTGGATGGTTGGTGGACGGTCCAGATGGATGTAGTGGATGGTTGGTGGACGGTCCAGATGGATGGAGTAGTGGATGGTTGGTGGACGGTCCAGATGGATGGAGTAGTGGATGGTTGGTGGACGGTCCAGATGGATGTAGTGGATGGTTGGTGGACGGTCCAGATGGATGTAGTGGATGGTTGGTGGATGGCCACCATGTCCCAATAAGGCTGCGACATCAGCATGGAGGTGGCGGAGTCCTGTTTTGGGCCGGAATCATTGGGAGAGAGCTGGTAGGCCCCTTTAGGGTCCCTGGAAGTGTGAAAATGACCTCGGCAAAGTATATAGAGTTTCTGACTGACCGCTTTCTTCCATGGCACAAAAAGAAGAACCGTGCTTTCCGAAGCAAAGTAATCTTCATGCATGACCATCTCATGCTGCAAAGAATACCTCTGTGTCATTTATGCCCATAGCAGCCAAAGGAGACTCATGGTGTGGCCCCCATCCTCCCCTGATCTCAACCCCACGGAGAACCTCTGGAGCCTCCTCAAGCAAAACATCTATGAGGGTGGGAGACAGTTCGCCTCACAACAGCAGCTCTGGGAGAATATTCTGAAATCCTGCTATGACATTCAAGCAGAAACTCTCCATAAAATCAAGTTCAATGGATGCAAGATTTGTGAAGGTGATATCAAAGAAGGGGTCCAAGTTAACATGTAACTTGCCCTGTTAAAATGTGTTTGATAGAAATAGCTTTTGACTTCCGTAAATGTGACATCCTAATGCAGCAAATTCAACAAATGTCCATTTTCAGTTCAGTTTTTTTGAAGAAATAAAATACTGCTTCGACTTTAACCCTAACGGTTGATGACTTGAAAAATATACTGACTGTCATTTGCATGGACTATTTAGGATAATCAGTGTACAATACCATTTGCTTAATAGTTCGGAACGCGGCGTATAAATCCTTGGGCTCACCATTTTGTGACGAACTCCTGGAAATCATTGGTGAAGACCCCCAGTGGCAACCTGGGCGGAGGCTGGGAAAGAGAGAGTGCGTAAGATCCATGTCACTTCAAAATGAACTGAAATTCATTCGGACGAGCGGACTTTGCAATAAAGAGAATAATACGAGTCGGCAGTTCATCTCACCTCGTTGACAATGTAGTCCAGCAGTTCAAATATGGCCATTGCGGGTCGACTGTCCACCCCGTGACCTGAGGAACCATGACAAGAAATGTAGACACAGCGAATACCCTGGTGACCATGAACGGATCACAAACCCAATCCGGCGCCCCGACCGTACCGCTGACTGGCCGCCCTCCCGGTGGTCTGGGGAGGCGGTTGGAGATGGTGTGCGGTTCGCCCTCGGCGCCGTCTTGCACCGGACGTCCAAAGATGGCCTCCAGCTCCTTGGAGTCGGGGGGGGGGATGGGGTAGCGGCCGATGGCCAGCTCCACCAGGGACAGGCCCATGCTCCACACGTCCGACTGCACGGAGTAGTGTGTGCCCTGCAGTCTCTCCGGCTGTCGAGGAACACACGCCGCACGTCACGCCTCGGGGGGAGCGGGGCCGAGAGGGCGGGCGGATACAGGGGCTCTGTGCACCGCGCCCTGCAGGTGTCCGAGGGGAGGCTGTGGGAGCACATGCCTCCCACCGCACAGCCCTCTCCTAGGCACAGCTTCTGGCAAGGGAGGCCTAAGCGGAGGGGGGGGGCGGGGAGCTGACTCACCGACATGTAGGAGCGTGTTCCCACGAAGGAGTTGGCCATGGAGTCGATGAGCTGGCCACTTACACCGAAGTCACACAGCTTGATCTCCCCGCGCGAGTTCACCAGGATGTTGGAGGGCTTGACATCTGCAGGGGGGAACACAGGTGCGGGGGACAAGGCCAAAGAAGGAGTGGGGGGGGGAATGGGAGGTAGGAGGAGAGTGACAGAGGCCCGGGGTAAGAGAGGTGGCCCAAGCCCCGGCAGCACCGGCTGCTCTCTCTCCATGTATTCATGGCCCGGTCCAAGTGCCTCTCACATGACTCCTCAGCACCGACACATTTCACAAAGACACTCTGAATTCAATCGCTGGCGCTGACCACGACAGCTACAGTCGAGACCGTACAGACCCGTAAGTCAAATCCTCCCGGTTGATCGTCGACAATGATCTAGATAACGGGGTAGTAGACCTGGCACCCATCCCCTGCGGCGACCCCCTCCCACTCCAGAAGGTTGGTATGAGAGGTGGTGTGCGAGGGAGGGAGGGAGGGAGAGAGGGAGGGAGGGGGGCTACAGGGCGCGGCTGCCATGTAATCGCATCAGAGAGCCTGTAATTACTGCCTGGGCTAGACAGCTCAGCCTTGCCTCAGCCCAGTTGCCTGCTACCAACATCACAGCCCAAAACACTGTAGCACTGTAGCACTGCCCCGGGGCGCAGACAACAATATACTGTGAAACCATGTCACCTTGAACACGGTAGCATGGCTCCAGAACTACAGTGTAACTGACAACACCATGAACAAAAACAAATGTGCACCAGCCCTCGGGTTAAAACACTGACACACCATGGGCCTCGGGTTATAACACTGACACACCATGGGCCTCGGGTTATAACACTGACACACCATGGGCCTCGGGTTATAACACTGACACACCATGGGCCTCGGGTTATAACACTGACACACCATGGGCCTCGGGTAATAACACTGACACACCATGGGCCTCGGGT
>JACXGK010009227.1:0-20465 GCA_016801125.1 Novumbra hubbsi
TAGGTAATGTTTAGATTGCCTAGTTGAAGGGAGTTAGCTAGCACTAGGTAATGTTTAGATTGCCTAGTTGAAGGGAGTTAGCTAGCACTAGGTAATGTTTAGATTGCCTAGTTGAAGGGAGTTAGCTAGCACTAGGTAATGTTTAGATTGCCTAGTTGAAGGGAGTTAGCTAGCACTAGGTAATGTTTAGATTGCCTAGCTAGTATATATAGGTAGCTAAGCATACATTATAGATATCGGAGAGCCTGTCTGAGTTACCTCAGATTTCTATCCCCCATTAGGATGACTTTGATGATTTGAAGAGATATTTTTCTAAATTGGAGTGGATTCATCTAGTCAAGGCTGAGAAAGTAAGGTACAGGAGTGTGAGAAGAAACCACCTTGCAATGCTGGCTATAGGTAAATGTCATGAAAACAGACATTTACATTTATTTACGTAGCTTAGTTCATTCTTTTGGGTTTGTGTGTGTTTCAACCTGGTCTGATATTTTCATACCTGTCCTGAAGTAGGTCTTTATGGTGTTCTCATGTGTCTCGCAGGTCTAAACTCCCCATTACCTGCTTTCATGAGGAATGGAAGACCTCCAATTCTGAATACAGCTCCATTTTATGAGCCTAGTGACTCTGAGGAGGAAGATGAATGGACTCCTCATCTGGAGAGATATCCACCAGGTAGAACAGCTGTAAAACTTATAATACTCTACCTCCTCAGATCACATCAGGAGACTAGTAGAGGAATAGTAGTGTAGAAGATGGTTTGAATGTTTCTGTCTGTAGCCTGGCAGGTGTTACGTAAGTAGTTTTATATTCAGTTGCAATTCACCCCACAGCACCCTGGAGCCGCCGATCTCCGAACAGAAGACCTGCAGCGTCTCTGGGAGGCAAGTCCAGGAAACCAGCTGTGTCTCTGGGAGGCAAGTCCAGGAAACCAGCTGTGTCTCAGGGAGGCAAATCCAGCAAACCAGCTGTGTCTCTGGGAGGCAAGTCCAGGAAACCAGCTGTGTCTCTGGGAGGCAAGTCCAGGAAACCAGCTGTGTCTCTGGGAGGCAAGTCCAGGAAACCAGCTGTGTCTCAGGGAGGATCCACCAGGAGACCAACTGGTTTTCATGGAGGCCCTCACCTTGACAATGCTGCTACATTTACAGGACAGGTCTGTATGTTATCCTAGGCCATTATTTAGGTCTACTAGGCTGACATTGTTTACCAGGCACTTTCTGTTTAAGTTGCAAAAAGCAGGTGCATGTAAAGCAATGTTGGTGTACCTGGAAACATTTAAGTAAAGCTACAGACGGTTGACAGATGGAAGGATAACCTTGAATAAATGAGGAGGAACATAATAAATGCAGTTGCTGCCATAGGTGTTCTGCATGTTACAATTAAGCAATTAACGTCCCATCATGCTCTGTGGTGCGTCCAACAACGCGGTCCCAGTTGACCTTGAAGGATCTAAGTGACTTTAAAAGATTTTTCATTATTTGTTCTCTTCCAGGACGACAATGCCCCCATCTACGGGGCACAAGGGGTCACTGAATGGTTTGATGAGTATGAAATCGATCTGAATCATATGCTGTGGACCAAATTTCAAGCCCCAGGGTTTTAGGAACAACCTGCTATTAGAGTAAAGTCACTGGTGTTCTTCAGTCAAATTTCTGATCGCACATCGGAATATGAAGCTGCCTGCTGAAGAGACATGGTGCCCTGAAGAACCCTGTTAATATACATCCGCTGTGGTTTCGCTTTGTAATCGGGTCTCAGGGCGGGAGGCCATGAAATGGGAATCACTAGATTCTGATAATAGATATAATGCTCTGTATGTAATACTGATGCTGCTGGTAAGGACATACATTTCACCACAGCGGCCAGGAGGCAGGACCCAATTTTTAGTGACTGAACCAGACACTTCTGGCCTTCCTGAGAGGCGCATCTGTGTTATGAGACTTTCTATCTGCCCTCAACATTAACCAGCATTTTCTTAGTTTTATGAATAGAAATGATACAAGGTGTGCGGTTGTCATTTGTAAAAACACAAGGAATGCTAAATACCAGGGCTCCATTTGCTCACAATGAAACATGCTGTGCAACCCAACTTATTTCCAATGCAATTAAATCATCAAGCACAAATGTGAGAACACACACATAAAGTTGACATAGACAGTACAGTATACAGGGATAATTGTATACTTACATGAATCAACAGTGGCTTCAGAAGTTATTTAAACGTCTTACCTACAAATCATTGATAATTGATTACATGTATTTTGTGCCATCAATCTACACACAAAACAAAATAATAAAAAAAATATTTCCCCATTTACTGAAATATTGATTCTAACTCAGACAAAGAATTGGCCATATATTGTACCGCTGTTGATGTGTAGTGAATTATTAATCTGTATTTTCTCCTTTTCCCAACAACAAACAGAGCCTGGTTACAGCTTCTTAAACTTCTTCTTAAAATGTTGCAGCTGGAATGGGACACTATATAACGGAGTCAATTGTGTAACTTGTAGTTGAAATCGATTATTTAAACAAATTGTTTCTGTAAGGAAGGGGAGGTAGATACCCCTGCAGTTCCTCAGGGCGAGGCTCAACAGACACCCTTCAAACCAACAGCATCAGGTAACTAGCAACAATCAACAAATATATTGAGATTTTACATGTTTAATGACTTGAGTGAAGTGAGAATATTGTCAGTATTTTAAGTCTCTAAGAAAACATGTGTATCAGGTTTGTCCAAGAGAGATTATTGTGTGTCTTTTCTAAAATATTATATTATTTTGTGTCTCAAACCTGTCTAAGAACACATATTATTGTTTCTCAGATCTCTTAAGAACACAGATTATTGTGTCTCAGACCTTTAAGAACACAGATTATTGTGTTTTAGACCGCCAAGAACACAGATTGTTGTGTCTTTGACCTTTAAGAACACAGATTATTGTGTCTCAGACCTTTAAGAACACAGATTATTGTGTCTTAGACCGCCAAGAACACAGATTGTTGTGTTTTAGACCTTTAAGAACACAGATTATTGTGTCTCAGACCTTTAAGAACACAGATTATTGTGTTTTAGACCGCCAAGAACACAGATTGTTGTGTCTCAGACCTTTAAGAAGACTGATAGTTGTGTCTCGGACCTCTAAGACTGATTATTGTGTGTCTCAGACTGCTAAAATTATTGATTATTGTGTGTCTCAGACCTCTAACAAGACAGAATATTGTGTCTCAGACCTTTAAGAAAACAGATTATTGTGTCTCAGACCTTTAAGAAGACAGATTATTGTGTGTTTCAGACCTCTAGGAAGACAGAATATTGTGTCTCAGACCTTTAAAAACACAGATTATTATGTCTCAGACCTTTAAGAAGACTGAATATTGTGTCTCAGACCTCTAAGAACACATATTTTTGTGTGTCTCAGACCTTCAAGAACACTGGTTATTGTGTCAGACCAATCAATTAATCAATCAATCAAATGTATTCATAAAGCCCTTTTTACATCAGCAGTTGTCACAAAGTGCTTTTACAAAACACCCAGCCTCAAACCCTATTTAGCACGCAACAACAAGTTGGAAGCACAGTGGCTAGGAAAAAACCCCTATGGGGGCCTGATCTTAGGAAGAAACCTAGAGAGGAACCAGGCTCCGAGGGGTGACAAGACCTCTTCTGGCTGTGCTGGGTGATGTTTTAAGAATACTATTAATACATTTACACGGGCTGTGTCCAGAGTCTATAAAGACTAATCCAGGTCAGTAGCATGACCAGATTTGCAGGACAGGGACAGTCCAGGTTGGGTTGTGAAGGGGATCTGCAGGGTGGCAGCTGGAATCGGCATCGCCTTGTTCTGCAGCACAATCAGGAGGTCTTCTGGGCCTGGTACCCTACAGGTGTGGGCCGAGACCTCATGTCTGTCTGATGTGTCTTTAGTACACTTGAAAGTTGGCACAGAGTCTGCATTTCTAACCCTAATTGGCAGATTATTCCACAGTAGTGGAACTACTATTTGAGAAAGCCCTGCTTCCGGCTGTTTGTTTCGAAGTTTTAGGTATAATTAGAAGCCTGCATCTTGTGATCTTCGCTTACGTGTAGGTATGTATGGCTGGATCATTTCAGAGAGATATGTAGGTGGAAGTCCATGTATTGCTTTATAGGTCAACAGTTAAACCTTAAAATCAGTCCTAGCCTTAACAGGCTGCAGTGTAGAGAGGCTAGTACTGGAGTAATGTGTCAAAATCCTTTGTTCTAGTTAAAATTCAAGTTTATTTATTGATTTATCATGGTAACCGGAGATTAGAGCATTTCAATAATCTAACCTGGAAGTAACAAAACCATGGATTGTTTTTTCTGCATCAGTTTTTGATAAAATGTTTTCTTAGACCTTTTAGAAGACAGATTGTGTGTGTCTGTCAGGCCTTTCTAAGAAGAAACAGTGGTTGAAAAGACCTGGAAAGATCCTGGATTTAAACACATATCAGCGCGGGAAGAATCTGAGAGACCGATCAAGAGTCTCTTACACAGAGGATGAGGAGCCTATGGATGACCACTACCTCTGTAAATGATGTTCTCTCTTTCTCCTGCATTTAGTCTCTGGCGGAATCTTTATCTGCATAGTTTTCTACCAGTCTGGTGTTGTGTATAATGTATTCAGTGTGTCCCCTCCAGTCTGTGTTTACTATATTCAGTGTGTCCCCTCCAGTCTGTGTATAATGTGTTCAGTGTGTCCCCTCCAGTCTGTGTATAATGTGTTCAGTGTGTCCCCTCCAGTCTGTGTTTAATATATTCAGTGTGTCCCCTCCAGTCTGTGTTTACTATATTCAGTGTGTCCCCTCCAGTCTGTGTTTAATATATTCAGTGTGTCCCCTCCAGTCTGTGTTTAATATATTTAGTGTGTCCCCTCCAGTCTGTGAGGACTGCTGTGATTTCTTCATTGAGGAGTGTGAGCTCCACGGTCCTCCTGTCTTCCTCCCTGACACCCCAGCCCCTCGAGGAGCTCCAGACAGGGCCAGACTTACCCTGCCTCCCAGCCTGGAGATCAGGACATCAGGCATCCCTAGAGCAGGATTAGGGGTGTTCAACCAAGGGGCCACTGTGGCTATAGGAACCCACTTTGGACCTTATGAAGGGGAGAATACAGACAGGGAGCAGGCGATAGGGAGCGGATACTCCTGGGTGGTGAGAGGGCTTTTTCTTATACTTGTTTGAAGTTTTATGGTTAGGGCTTAAGGGAAAACAGTATTATATTTTAGGCAAGGTTATTTAAGGCAATTTGGTTTGATTTGTTAGACGGAAAATGTGAAATGTTACTGTAGAGATTCTGCTGAAAGGACAGGTCTGCATTCAAAGCAATGTGGCAGCGCTGCCCTGCTAAATGTTCCGAGAATATGGGTTGACCAGGACTTACAGGCCTGACAACACCTAGCTTTCCCACAGCCCAACTGGTCATACCTGACCCCCTGGTTGTGTTGTTTATTTGGACCCTGACCACCTGGTTGTGTTTTTTATCTGGACCCCGACCACCTGGTTCTGTTGTTTATCTGGCTCCTGACCACCTGGTTGTGTTGTTTATCTGGACCCCGACCACCTGGTTGTGTTGTTTATCTGGACCCCGACCACCTGGTTGTGTTGTTTATCTGGACCCCAACCACCTGGTTGTGTTGTTTATCTGGATCCCGACCACCTGGTTGTGTTGTTAATTTGGACCCCGACCACCTGGTTGTGTTGTTTATCTGGCCCCTGACTACCTGGTTTTGTTGTTTATCTGGACGCTGACCACCTGGTTGTGTTGTTTATCTGGACCCTGACCACCTGGTTTTGTTGTTTATCTGGCCCCTGACCACCTGGTTTTCTGTTAATCTAGACCCTGAGACCTGGTTGTGCTGTTAATCTGGACCCTGACCACCTGGTTGTGCTGTTTATCTGGACCCTGACCGCCTGGTTGGCTGTTAATCTGGACCCTGACACTTGGTTGTGCTGTTAATCTGGACCCTGACCACCTGGTTGTTTAGATAATCTGGACCCTGACCACCTGGTTGTGCTGTTTATCTGAACCCTGCCCTGATATGATATCAACACCTAAACCTCACTGGGAATGATCTTGACAATAAGACAGGAAGTTTAGAAAAGGTGCCACAAAACTTCTGCCATCAACCTAGTAAACTCTAGATATTTTCCTCAGATCTACAAGCACAGATGCTGGGATGACTACATTGATGCAAAAAAAGAAACTCATTCCAACTGGATGAGGTGTGTATTGCTGTTAATGAGAACCAGTTCTCTTTTTACAACCCCTCTGTTGCTGTTCCTTATTTTACTCCTGTATAGTAGGGTGTAATCTGATGTTCTATTGGTCAATTCATTGTGTTATTCTGATATGTGTTAACACTGCATTTTAACAACCAGGTTCAAGCAGGTGTAGAACCTCCAGACAACCAGGTTCATGGGGGTGGGGTAGAACCTCCAGACAACCAGGTTCATGGGGGTGGGGTAGAACCTCCAGACAACCAGGTTCATGGGGGTGGGGGACCTTCAAGATTGGTGCCAATACCCCTGCCTACTGATTTACTGGAAATATATTCATGTTTCTCTACAGGACCATCTTCAACGTTGAGGCTTTAAATTCTTATTCAGGACTAATTCAATGTATTTGATGACTAGACGGCACAACTGTATACAGGTCCATCAATCCATTCTTCGTTCTATCCCTGTTCCTCCAAATGTCTTGTCAGGTATGTGAACTGTGCCCGTAATGAGGAAGAGCAGAATCTGGTGGCCTTCCAGTACAGAGGAGGTATTCTGTACCGCTCCTGTAAGCCCATAGCTGTCGGAGAGGAGCTGCTGGTTTGGTACGGAGAGGAGTACGCCAGAGACCTGGGCATCGTGTTTGACTACATCTGGGACAAGAAGAGTTCTGCTAACGGTACTCTCTTTACCTCCCTCTCGACCTCTAAGACAATATCTCTCCCGCTCTACCTCTAAGACAATATATATCCCTCTCTACCTCTAAGACAATATATATCCCTCTCTACCCCTTATACAAATATATCTCTCCCTTTTTACCTATAAGACAAATATATCTCTCTCCCTCTCTACCTCTTATACAAATATATATCTCCCTCTTTACCGCTTATACAAATATATATATCCCTCTCTACCCCTTATACAAATATATCTCTCCCTCTTTACCGCTTATACAAATATATCTCTCCCTTTTTACCTATAAGACAAATATATCTCTCTCCCTCTCTACCTCTTATACAAATATATATCTCCCTCTTTACCGCTTATACAAATATATATATCCCTCTCTACCCCTTATACAAATATATCTCTCCCTCTTTACCGCTTATACAAATATATATATCCCTCTCTACCCCTTATACAAATATATCTCTCCCTTTTTACCTCTAAGACAAATATATCTCTCTCCCTCTCTACCTCTTATACAAATATATATCTCCCTCTTTACCGCTTATACAAATATATATATCCCTCTCTACCCCTTATACAAATATATCTCTCCCTTTTTACCTCTAAGACAAATATATCTCTCTCCCTCTCTACCTCTTATACAAATATATATCTCCCTCTACCCCTTATACAAATATATATCTCCCTCTTTACCGCTTATACAAATATATATATCCCTCTCTACCCCTTATACAAATATATCTATGCCTCTCTCTCTACCTCTTATACAAATATATATATGCCTCTCTTTCTCTTATACAAATGTATATCTCTCCCTTTCTACCTCTAATACAAATATATGCCTTTCTCTCTTATACAAGTATTGAACACGTCACCATCTTTCTCAGTAAATATATTTCCAAAGGTGCTATTGAAATCACAAGAAACTAGTCGCATGCATTGCTCTGGTGTGATTTTGGCCCTTTCTTCCACTCAAATCTTGAAGGTTCTGTGGGCCTCTTCTATGAATTTTGATCTTCAGTTTTTTCCATAGATTTTCAATGGGATTTAAGTCAGGTGATTGGCTTGGCCATTCGAGCAGCTTTATTTTCTTTCTTTGAAACCATTTGTGAGTTTCCTTGGCTGTGTGTTTTGGATCGTCTTGCTGGAATGTCCACCCTCGTTTCGTCTTCATCATCCTGGTAGATGGCAGCAGATTTGTGTCAAGAATGTCTCTGTAAATTTGCCCATTCATCCTTCCTTCAATTATGTGAAGTTTGCCAGTAGCATTTGCTGAAAAGCAGCCCCACACCATGATGTTCCCACCTCCAAACTGGTATGGTGTTTTTAGGCTGATGTGCAGTGCCATTTGTCCTCCAAACATGGTGTGTATTATGGCATCCAAACATTTTGCTCTCATCTGACCACACTATATTTTCCCAGTATTTCACTGGCTTTTCTAAATGTTGTGCAGCAAACCTTAAACAAGCTTCAAAATGCTTTTTTCAGCAATGGAGTCTTGCGTGGAGAGCGTGCATACAGGCCATGGTGGTGGAGTGCATTGCTTACTGTTTTCTTTGAGACAACAGTACCTGCTAATTCCAGGTCTTTTTGAGGCTCTCCACAAGTGGTCCTTGGCTCTTGGACAAATCTTCTGATTATTCTTTTCACTCCTCTGTCAGAAATGTTGCGAAGAGCACCTGGTCGAGGCAAATTTATGGTGAAATGATTGTCTTTCCACCTCTGTTTTATGGCCCCGACAGTGATCAATGGAACATTCAGAAGCTTAGAAATGCGCCTGTAACCAATGCCATCGTTATGTATTGCAACAATTAGGTTGCAAGGGTCTTAAGACAGCTCTTTGCTTTTACCCATCATGAGATGTGTCTTGTGTGACACCTTGGCAATGAGACCTTTTTGTAGGCTATCAGTTGGGACTGAACCAGCTGATATTTATTTGCACTGACAAGGGCTGGATTGCTTTTTAATTACTGATATATTTCAGCTGTTGTCTTGGCTTTCCATGCCTTTTTTCATGTGTTCAATACTTTTTCCCTGTGTCATTTCACATTATTACACATAACTCAATTTCAGAACTTATTTGTTTTAGTTTCTTTGTATGTAAGGATTACTTGGGTTGTTACCAACATCTGGTGATTTCAATAGCACATTTGGGAATATATTTACTGAGAAAATGGTGACGTGTTCAATACTTATTTCACCCGTTGTATATCCCTCTCTACCTCTTATACAAATACATCTGCCCCTCTCTCTACCTCTAAGACAAATATATTTGTATCCCTCTATCTACTCTCCATTGCATGTGCCATGTGGAGTGATGGATCATGAAGAAAGGATGTCAAATCAGTCAATAATGAGATTATGATTTCCACCATTGGTCTTCAGACTGACAGCTTGTAATTGACCTCTGGTTACTGTAGTAGGCGTATTGAAGAAGACTTAACATTCTTAATAATTTTGTTGAGTTAGTTTGCAGATATCAATGGCTCAAGACCCCACCTTCCGAGGTTGCATGGGCCAAAGTATAGATTGAGCCTTTTGCAAATGTGAAGACAATTGTGTTGGAACTGTCTCACGTTTCTGTCTAGTGAAACATTGCACTCACATTTCCCTGGAAATGACATCACAATAATCTCAAACATGCTGGTGTGAATTCAAACACTGTGGAAATGCTATGCACCTTGTGATTTTATATATACTTTTTATTATAACTCATCTTTATCTATCCATCCCTCTCTCCATATTTGTCTTTTCAGACACAAATGAATCGTCCAAGTTCCAGATCTACTCCTGCCCTGACTGTCTGCTGTCATACACGTCTCAGATTTACCTCCACAAGCATATTAAGAGATGTCACCAGGAAGAGTATGTCAGACTGCTGAGGGGTGGAGAGATCAGAGCAGAAAGTCTTGTGTCCTCCGGCAGTTCTCAACAACAACCAGCCATCTCAGATTCCTCCAAGCCTCCTCTTGCCAGAAAACAGAGAGTGACAGACCAACCCAGACTACACCACTGTTCCCAGTGTGGGAAGAGTTTCAGTAGAGGGGGTACTCTCAGAACACATCAACTCACTCACACAGGAGAAAAGCCTTATCACTGTTCCCAGTGTGGGAAGAGTTTCAGAGGACAGGGTGATCTCAGAAGACATCAACTCACTCACACAGGAGAAAAGCCTTATCACTGTTCCCAGTGTGGGAAGAGTTTCAGAGGACAGGGTGATCTCAGAAGACATCAACTCACTCACACAGGAGAAAAGCCTTATCACTGTTCCCAGTGTGGGAAGAGTTTCAGTAGAGGGGGTAATCTCAGAACACATCAACTCACTCACACAGGAGAAAAGCCTTATCACTGTTCCCAGTGTGGGAAGAGTTTCAGTAGAGGGGGTAATCTCAGAACACATCAACTCACTCACACAGGAGAAAAGCCTTAAAGAAACTACAAGGATGATCAATAGAAACCGGATACAACTGATCTTAATTTCCAGTGTGATAGAAATACAACGGAATTCTTGTATATGTGGTGTTTCAGTTTTATTTTAATAAATGTCTAAAAATGTTTTTTGCCTTTTGATAATGAGGTGTATTTCAGATTAAGACTTCACAAAATGTGCTTGAAGTGAAGAGATCCATAATGGTGTGTGTGTGTGTGTGTGCGCGCTTGCTTGTGTTCTGGCGAGGTCATAATATTATACATGGAACATAGGCTTCTCATGTGCAGAAAGTTGCTTGTGATCTTAGATGTCCCTTCACTGCTCAAACTCCATTTAATATGGGTCCTCTTGAAATGGTTCCTGGCTGATAGCAGCTGGATCCTTCCTTGACTGACAGAAAGATAGATTGCTGGGTGTAAGGGACTCCGCTCTGTGCTTCTTGACACTTTGAACAAACAGGGAGACGGATCACCTCATTAATAGCTGATCAGTAGCTACTTCAGGATAGCGGGTGGAGAGTCCCCCTGGAGGTTGGTTAATAATAAACTAATGTATGGCTGGACTGAAATGTTGTATGACATTAATGTACAATATGGGAACATTAGATGTGTTGATCGCCATTTTAATGATTGCAACCAGTATAAAATCAGCATGTTTTAATTCCTATTTAAAATTAATACAAATTATTCAAACAGAAGTGCAGTGCATCAGGCATTGAAGTGTCAAAATGGATACTTGGACCTGTTACTCTGCTTCTTTCTGGGTCTGTCTCTGGACTCCAATCAGAATCTGTAACACGGACTATTGACTGTACACCCATTTAAAATATCATGTGTCTCCATGACTTAATATGAGCGAGTGAACCGATGATCCACTGACCCTGCACAAGTGAAATCTAGCAGACCGAAAGTGGGCAAAACCCAGCGTAACTAGTCCAATGTGTTTTCACAATATTATGATTCACGTCTTTCGTGGTATGTGAATGAGCGTGTATCATTGATGATGATAATAATTACAATAATGTGCTATTAATCCCACACTATCAATCCCTTTGCAGCGTACCTCAACGTTTTATTTCGTTGAGAATTAACGTTATATTTTGTAATGAAAATTACGACTGGTCGATTTCTTTAGTAGCAAAAAACGTATTGTGTAACCCACAATGCCGGTTCTGGTTTACAGCAATGATTGGACGGCCCGATGGAACTGTCACAACCAGTGTATGAAAATGAGATGAATCGGAAAACCTTGATCTAGTCTCAAAATCTAAAGATTTCATAATCTTGGGGAAAGGGGAAGCGGCCATGGAATCAAGAACAAAATAGTTTTTTTCTTGCAGGCATTGTCAAACAAGATTCGTGATTGTTTTATCTTAAATTAAAGCCCGAAGCAGTTCTAATCTAATCCTGTACCCAGAGCGGTCTATGGCTTCCTGCACAGTGGTTCTAACATATTTTTGGTTGTGGTCAACAAGTAATTTGCATCCATGACAACTCCTCTGGTGTTGGTATAGTTTGTTAGCATAGTTTGACGCTAATTCTCATGCATTTTTTCTTCTAATATAGAATGCTATTAAATAATTATTACTATATTTTGTTTGAATATACTTGGAAATCATCATAAAAACACCTGTTCCTGTATTCCCATCATCGTGTTCCTTTCCCCCATCAGTGTGTAGTACTAACAAATATGAAATAGTTTAAAAGTTGGGGTAAATCTCAGTAGTCTCTGATGTTGTATGGGGGTACATCAGTAGTATCTGGTGTTATTGGGGTAAATCTCAGTATTCTCTGGTGTTGTTAAGGTACATTTCAGTAGTCTCTGGTGTTGTTAAGGTAAATCTCACAAGTCTCTGTTGTAGTATGGGGGTAAATCTCAATAGTCTCTGGTGTAGTATGAGGTACATCTCAGTAGTCTCTGGTGTTGTTAAGGTAAATCTCACAAGTCTCTGTTGTAGTATGGGAATCAATGTCAGTAGTCTCTGGGGTAGTACGGGGTACATCTCAGTAGTCTCTGGTGTTGTTAAGGTAAATCTCAGCAGTCTCTGGTGTTGTATGGGGGTATATCTCAGCAGTCTCTGTTGTAGTATGGGGGTAAATCTCAGTAGTATCTGGTGTAGTACGGGGTAAATCTCACAAGTCTCTGTTGTAGTATGGGGGTAAATCTCAGTAGTCTCTGGTGTAGTACGGGGTAAATCTCAGTAGTCTCTGGTGTAGTATGAGGGTAAATCTCAGAAGTATTGGTTGTAGTATGTGGTAAATCTCAGAAGTCTCTGTTGCAGTTTGTGGGTAAATCTCATTAGTCTCTAGTGTAGTGTGGGGTAAATCTCAATAATCGCTAATTATAATAATAATGTAGTCTACAATGTGAGGAAGGTGAATATCTGGGGTTAATTATTGTGTAAATATTGTTAGGGTGAGTGTCTGGGGTTAAATATTGTGTAAATAATGTAAAGGTGAGTGTCTGGGGTTAAATATTGGGTAAATAATGTGAGGGTAAGGGCTTGGGTTTGGTTAAGTATTGTGTAAATCAGGTTAAAATGTGATACATTTTAATCTGGGGTACATTTTGTGTTTAATAAACAAACACATTGTCCTGACATTAGTCCTTGGGGGAAGATAAAGAACAACACATAGAGGAAGGGGGGGACATATTTATCTGTTACACAAGAAGGAAGCCCCTACTGAGGGACAGGAAGTACTAAGATACATACAGATCAAGATCCAAGTCTACGGTACAAAACCTTAGCAGCAACAAGTTAACATCGTCATGGTAACATCAGGAAGCAACAAGTTAACATTGTCGTGGTAACATCGGGCAGCAACCAGTTAACATCGACGTGGTAACACCAGGGTGGCTAACAAAAGTAGTTTCATTTAGAAAAAGTCACAGTTTTATTTTTAAGCATAAATTCATGAAAAAGGTAAAAACAGTTCTAGGGTCAAGTCATGTTTCACTCTGTGGAAAAGACAAGGAACAACAAGGAAATTAACTATATACTTAATATACTCTAATTATACAAAGACTTCTTCAGCATCATCATCCTCATGGCACATTGTATCAGATAATATTGCCACAGAAATATACAATAATGTCTCCAAACACATCATTTAATAAAGATTAACATTAACACTAAGGTTTCTGACAAAACTGTTTTTACTCAGTGGTCAAAACAATGCAGATGGACTTTTCTTTGACCCAAACAAAAAGAACACAATATATTGTTAGTGTATCTAGTCTCTGCCAATAATGTCTTTAATACACAAATATGAGGACAAATATAAATTAATATATATTAAAGAGTCAGGTCAGGTTCAGGTGTAAAATACAGAAGATAGAAGAAAAGCGATGATGGAAAGGAAGGAGAGGGTTAAGATTTGAACCCAGATTACTCCTCTTACCAATAGAAACTGAACTATGTGTGTGTTTATGGTGTGTGTATTTGTGTTTATGGTGTGTGTGTGTTTATGGTGTGTGTGATCATGTTGTGTGTATTTGTGTTGATGGTGTGTGTGTATTTGTGTTTATGGTGTGTGTGTGTTTATGCTGTGCATGTGTTTATGGTGTGTGTGTGTGTTTATGGGGTGTGTGTATTTGTGTTTATGGTGTGTGTGTGTTTATGGTGTGTGTGTGTGTTTATGGGGTGTATGAGTCCTAAAGAGGTCCTGGTTACCTCTGGTCCGGACCCAACTGCCCGATGCATTAATGGAGATCTAATGGTGGATTGGTTTAATTAACATGGTAGCCTATCAGAGGGCGAGGTGGAGCTGTGACCAGATTTCGTACACTTGTCAAGACCGCTCAGATCTCCACAAGTGGTTAGGGTGTAGGGTCAGGGGTCCATTTGGGTTTTGGAATCTGTCTCCACCTGATTGGGAGCAGAGCAGCGCATCCTAAAGGTGACTCTGTAGTACTACGGTCAATGGGGACAGGAAACACAACACAAAGTGGTTATCCATCAGTAACATGCTGCAGCGCATCCTAGTGGTGACTCTGTAGTACTACGGTCAATGGGGACAGGAAACACAACACAAAGTGGTTATCCATCAGTAACATGCTGCAGCGCATCCTAGTGGTGACTCTGAAGTACTACGGTCAATGGGGACAGGAAACACAACACAAAGTGGTTATCCATCAGTAACATGCTGCAGCGCATCCTAGTGGTGACTCTGTAGTACTACGGTCAATGGGGACAGGAAACACAACACAAAGTGGTTATCCATCAGTGACACGCTGCTCAAAATCCTGGCAACAAAAGAAAAGGTAAAAGTAAACTCTTGTTTGTTTTTTGTCTTTTTCTCCGCTTGATAATAAAAAATAAGTCTGTTGTTTTGTATTTTACAATATAATTCATCATCTCTGAGGAAACCCACAGTCCAAGAAAGGAACATTTGTTGTTGTTTTCTCCATTTTCACTTTTTTAGGGTTTTACAAAAAGAAGGAGGTGGGGAAGAGGAGAAGATGAGGCGATGACAGGGTGCCTCCCAGAGTGTGGGAGAGGAACAGCAAGAGGACGTGATGGGATGAGGTGGACCACTTCATCCCAGGGGTCGGGGAGGAGGGGAAGTTTTACGAGGTGGGACACTTTGCACAACCACACTTCACCACCTTCTCTACTTCCTGTAGGAAGGAGGAGCCGTCAGTGCACTGGAAGGTGTATTTCCTGCGTTTAGAGCGTAGCGGGGTGCAGCAGCCAGAGCCACCTCCTCCTCCAGCCCCCTCCGGACAGGAGCCGCGACACTCTAGACGGGAGACCTTCTCCTGGGTTTGACACGCCGAGTAACCCCTCTGGAGCTGGTAGACATCTCTGAGCCGTTCCCCTCGACAGACCACCTCTACAGACGAAAGGCAGAGAGGCACGGATGACGAGAGGGAAAAAGGCATGGAAGGATTTATGTACGGCTGGGTGAATGGATGACGGAAGGATTTATGGGTGTACGGCTGGGTGAATGGATGATGCATGGATGGGATGATGGAAGAAGGCGTAGAGGGTGAATGGAAACAACATCCAACGTGAGGGCTGACCTCTGACCTCTAACCCTATGTCTCACCTGGGTGACCCCTCGGCCGGGTGTTGGAGGATCAGAGGACGCTGGGGCAGACAGACAGAAGAATACAGACAGATCGCAAAGAGTAAGTGTTAGAGCAGACAGACAAGAAGGCAGACAGACAAGCAAACAGACAGAGAGGCAGACAGCCAGACAGAAAGGCAGACAGACAGACAGAGAGGCAGACAGACAGGAAAGCAGATAGAAAGACAAACAGACCCTAACCTCACCTCTGTCACAGGCATCTCCAGTGTATCCTGGGTTACATTGACAGTAGGCCTTGCCGAGGCCAGACAGCCTACAACTCCCATGTTTACACCGGGTCAGCTGACATGGGTCCGGGGCTTCCTGGTCGGCCTCATCACAGAGCACGCCTACGAAGCCTGGCTGGCATCGACAGGAGTAGGAGTAAGAGTTGATAGGAAGACAGGAGCCATGGATACACCTGGAGGAGGAGAGAAGGCGGAAAGGTGGAAGAGAGGAGGAGCAGGAAAGGAGGTGGAAAGAAAAGGGGTAAACATTTGAATTCTGCAATACTTCTGACCACACACCCCCCTTTCCTCCAACCTTCCCATCACATTCTCCGTTCCTCCACCCATCCATCACATTCGCCATTCCTCCACCCATCCCAACACACACTCCAATCTTTAACCCATCCATCACACTCTCCATTCCTCCACCCATCACACACTGCATTCCTCCACCCACCCCATCACACTCTCATTCCTCCACCCACCTCATCATACTTTCATTCCTCCACCCATCCATCACACACTCCATTTCTCCACCCACCCACCCCACCACACACTCATTCCTCCACCCATACCATCACACTCTCCATTCCTCCACCCATCCAACACAGTTTCTATTACTCCACCCATCCAATCAAACTCTCCATTCCTCCACCCATCCTATCACACTCTCCCAACCTCCACCCATCCATCACATTTTCTATTCCTCCACCCATCCAATCACACTCTCCATTCCTACACCCATCCCATCACACTCTCCATTCCTCCACCCATCCCATCACACTCTCCATTCTTACACCCATCCATCACACTTTCTATTCCTCCACCCATCCCATCACACTCTCCATTCCTACACCCCCCTTCCCTCCACCCACCCCCCAATTCCTACACCAATTCACTCTCTTCTCCGCCCCACTCACTTGTTTCCATCACAGGGGTGGTTGACCTGGGCCTGGCATCGATCTCCGGTCCACCCAGGCTGGCAGGTACAGGAGAAGCTGCTCTGCTCAGTGGGGTGACACTCTCCTTGACCACACACTCCAGCCTGGCACGGCTGACAACCTGCCAGCACGCCCGTCTGAACAACACAATGCCCATCTACGTTCAAATGTGTCTCAGTGTCTGTGTGTTCATGTCTCAGTGTGTCTGTGTGTTCATGTCTCAGTGTGTCTGTGTGTTCATGTCTCAGTGTGTCTGTGAGTGTGTGTGTTCATGTCTCAGTGTGTCTGTGTGTTCATGTCTCAGTGTGTCTGTGTGTTCATGTCTCAGTGTGTCTGTGTGTTCATGTCTCAGTGTGTCTGTGTGTTCATGTCTCAGTGTGTCTGTGAGTGTGTGTGTTCATGTCTCAGTGTGTCTGTGAGTATGTGTGTTCATGTCTTTATGTGTCTGTGAGTGTGTGTGTTCATGTCTCAGTGTGTCTGTGAGTTCATGTCTCAGTGTGTCTGTGATTGTGTGTGTTCATGTCTCAGTGTGTCTGTGTGTGTGTATGTGTGTGTTCATGTCTCAGTGTGTCTGTGAGTGTGTGTGTTCATGTCTCAGTGTGTCTGTGAATGTGTGTGTGTTCATGCCTTAGTGTGTCTGTGAATGTGTGTGTGTTCATGTCTCAGTATGTCTGTGAGTGTGTGTGTTCATATCTCAGTGTGTCTGTGAATGTGTGAGGGTTCATGTCTCAGTGTGTCTGTGAGTGTGTGTGTTCATGTCTCAGTGTGTCTGTGAGTGTGTGTGTTCATGTCTCAGTTTGTCTGTGAGTGTGTGTGTTCATGTCTCAGTATGTCTGTGAGTGTGTGTGTGTGTTCATTTCTCAGTGTGTCTGTGAGTGTGTGTGTTCATGTCTGAGTGTGTCTGTGAGCGTGTGTGTTCATGTCTTAATGTGTCTGTGAGTGTGTGTGTGTTCATGTCTAGGTGTGTCCGTGTGTGTGTGTGTGTGAAAATGTCCCTGTCTGCCTGTGTGTAAGAGATAAAGTCTCATGTATGTGTGCAGAATGTGTGTTCATGTGTCAGTACTTGTGTTCATGTGTGCAGTGTGTGTGTTCATGTGTGCAGTATGTGTGTTCATGTGTCCGTATGTGTGTTCATGTGTCCGTATGTGTGTGTATGTCTCAGTATGTGTGTTCATGTGTCAGTATGTGTGTTCATGTGTCAGTATGTGTGTGTATGTGTGCAGTATGTGTGTTCATGTGTCAGTATGTGTGTGTTTGTGTGTTCATGTGTCAGTATGTGTATGCATGTGTGCAGTATGTGTGTTCATGTGTCAGTATTTGTGTGTAAGTGTGCAGTATGTGTGTTCATATGTGCAGTATGTGTGTTCATGTGTCAGTATGTGTATATGTGTGTTAATGTGTCATTAATCTTGAGGAAGAAAATACAACTAAATCCAATTAAATACAGTGTAATGTCAGTATGTGTGTTCATGTGTCAGTATGTGTGTGTATGTGTGCAGTATGTGTGTTCATGTGTCAGTATGTGTGTCATATGTGCACGTGTGTGTATGTGTGTAGTACCTGTCCAAGTTCCAACCCAGCTGCCAAGTCCTGTAGCTGTCCGTTAATGTACAGGTTCCTCAAACAGCCGTGAAAGCTGCTCCCGTTCCGCCCCCCAGATCCAGACTGCAGTGCAGCGGAACTTCCCAAACTCCTCCCACCGGATCCAGCCGGCAGCCCAGACACGCCTCCAGAGAGGGACCGGCGATCTGGCATTCCTGAGGCAGCGGGGAAGGGGGTGTCACTATGGACTTGAACCGACCGTGTTACACACACAGAGGTGGAGAGGAGTCCTTACCGCCCAGGTAGAGAGGAGAGTCAATGCTGAGAGTTGATTGTTTACTGAGGGAACTGATGGTCTTGGCTGCTCCTCCATCAATGGACAGAGACAGAGTCTGGTCTGAGGCCACCAGCTCCACCGCATGGAATGCCCCGTCATTCACCGTCTCCACACTGAGGGGGAAAAGGTGTCCAGTTTGGGGATGAGGCTAGATGTCTCATCCACACAACGTTGTGTTTATGAAGATAAAGTTGTGGTCAAAAGTTTACATAGTTTTAAAAGACCCATAATAAATAAAGACCCATAATAAAGTCATGAATGAACCAAATGTCATGACTGTTTTTTGTGACAAAGAAGTATGTGCTCCAATGATTCCATCACAGAAAAATAAGAGTATTAGTAATTATTGGAAACTCATCATGCCATGACACACATTGGGTGAATTAAATATTTGACATGTCACCATTTTTCTCAGTAAATATATTTCCAAAGGTGCTATTGACATGACATTTGAAAAAGTATTGAACACATGAAGAAAGGGAGGTGCAAAAAGGCATGGAAAGCCAAGACAACAGCTGAAATATATCAGTAATTAAAAAGCAATCCAGCCCCTTGTGAGTGCAAATTAATATCAGCTGGTTCAGTCCCAACTGATGGCCTACAAAAAGGTCTCATTGCCAAGGTGTCACACAAGACACATCTCATGATGGGTAAAAGCAAAGAGCTGTCTCAAGACCTTCGCAACCTAATTGTTGCAAAACATATCGATGGCATTGGTTACAGGCGCATTGCTAAGATTCTGAATGTTCCAGTGAGCACTGTTGGGGCCATAATACGGAAGTGGAAAAACTATAATTTCACCATAAATTTGCCTAGACCAGGTGCTCCTCGCAAGATTTCTGACAGAGGAGAGAAAAGAATAGTCAGAAGAGTTTTCCAAGAGCCAAGGACCACTTTTAGAGAGCTTCAAAAAGACCTGGAATTACCAGGTACTGTTGTCTCAAAGAAAACAGTTAGTAATGCACTTCACCACCATGGCCTATATGCACGCTCTCCACGCAAGACTCCATTGCTAATAAAATCTTGTTGAAGCTTGTTTAAAGTTTGCTGCACAACATTTAAAAAAGCCAGTGAAATACTGGGAGAATATAATGTGGTCAGATGAAAGCAAAATTGAACTGTTTGGATGCAAAAATACACACCATGTTTGGAGGAGAAATGGCATTGCATATCACCCTAAAAACCCCATACCAACAGTGAAGTCTGGAGGTGGGAACATCATGGTGTGGGGCTGCTTTTCAGCAAATGGTACTGGCAAACTTCACATAATTGAAGGAAGGATGAATGGGTACATTTACCGAGACATTCTTGACACAAATCTGCTGCCATCTACCAGGATGATGAAGTTGAAACGAGGATGGACATTTCAGCAAAACAATGATTCTAAACACACAGCCAAGGAAACCAAATTGTTGTTTCAAAGAATGAAAATAAAGCTGCTAGAATGGCCTAGCCAATCACCTGACTTAAATCCCATTTAAAATCTATGGAAAGAACTAAAGATCAAGATTCATAGAAGAGGCCCACAGAACCTTCAAGATTTGAAGACTGTTTGTGTGGAAGAATGGGCTTTTGTACAAAGGATTAAATAAATATCAGTAAGCGTGTTCAATACTTTTTCTGTTTTGGTTTATTTGTATGTATGGATTACTTGGGTTGTTACCAACATCTGATGCAAATTTCATGTCAATTGCACCTTTGGAAATATTTATATTTAGTGAGAACAATGGTGATGTGTTCAATACATATTTCACCCGCTGTACTATGTTCTGAACAAGTCTATGTAAACTGTTGACCACAACTGTACATTCACTACCCTGTCATGACTTCGATGAAGGAAAGTGTGCTAATTATGATTGTCAGATGTTGGTTTTCCCAGATGCCTTAAGAGGATAAGAGCATCTGCTAAATCACTGACGTGACAACTGTGTGTGTGTGTCAACTGAGTATATCAGATGTAGGGTGTGTGTGTTACCTGTATATATCAGATGGAG
>JACXGK010009228.1:0-20265 GCA_016801125.1 Novumbra hubbsi
TGACAGACCAGTGGAATATGAGGATGTGTGACTGGGTTCACAGGTGACTCTGGGCAACTTCCTGCCTACACTCTGCAGCCACATGACACTCCGTTCCCTAACACACCTGCTTCTGACCAGTGACCATTTGTGTTCTCTTGAAGCAGTGCACTTTGTATGGCATGTGATGTCGACCTGGCCCTCCAGCCGACCAGGGCCTCAAACAGACCCGGCCCTCCAGCCGACCAGACCCTCCAGCCGACCAGACCCTCCAGCCGACCAGACCCTCCAGCCGACCAGACCCTCCAGCCGACCAGACCCTCCAGCCGACCAGACCCTCCAGCCGACCAGACCCTCCAGCAGACCAGGCCCTCCAGCAGACCCGGCCCTCAGACAGACCCGGCCCTCAGACAGACCCGGCCCTCAGACAGACCCGGCCCTCAGACAGACCCGGCCCTCAGACAGACCCGGCCCTCAGACAGACCCGGCCCTCAGACAGACCCGGCCCTCCAGCAGATGCGGTACCCAGCAGTAATGGAGGAGGACATGTAGCAAGCTCTCCAATTAGACTCTCCCATGGTAAACATGCCGGATAGACAGATATGCCTGGCCTCCCGTCCCCTCTCTGACCTCGCTTCTCGGTGGGTAGGAGAGAGGGCACAAACACACACACGCATACACACACGCACATAAAAAAACACACACTTAAGTATAAAAAAGAGCAACCTCGCTGGCAGTGATGTAAGCGTTGAGCAAATATAAAACCCTCCTCCCCTTCTTCATCCTCCACAGTGTGTGCTAGTGTGACAGAGAGGATAGGGAAACATTATCGGACAGAGCACTCTCTGATGTGTGTGTGTGTGTGTGTGAGAGAGAGAGAATAAGAGAGAGAGAGAGACAATGTTTGGGACGCGACTCAGTGGTGACGACAGTGGTCATATTTATTTTCACAAGCATCTAAGTTCCTTTTCTCCCCCTCCTTGACCTTGCTGGGGGAGGGTACTTTCCAGTCAGCAGAACGCTTTATCTCTGAGAGCAACAATCAATAAGGATAATTAATGATGCCTGCCACAATGATAGCCTCAGCAGTCATTACCCAGCATTAATCCCTACAGTCAGCAGCGGGTCAAGGCCAAGCCAATCACTCACCTGAGGGCGGGGCCACAAATTAAAATAATCTACCCATGGGCCAACTGTCAGGCGTCCTCGGATGCATTTACGCCGGTCACACCTTAATTACGACTATCCCATTACTCTCGCCCGGAGGGACGTACCTGGGATGTACAACACTGGAAAAACACATGCGTGTGGAGGCATGCATGAACAAACACACTCACACACACACACACGCAAACACACACACACACTCAGGAGGAGGTGGTCGGAGAGAGCATCTGACATGACGAGATTTTCATCTGGCCCAACTCCTTCATCTAAACCCCACCCCTGCTATAAATCCCACACAATACACACATACCCAATAAGGCCAGCGTCAAATATGGGACTAAGAAATACATATTTATTTAGTTTTTTGTTTTATTTGGGTTCTTGCATTGAAAGACGTATCTAGACGTATCAAGTGATGTAATGGCAACACCAGATCTGTGACTGGTGAGGAATATGATCACTCTCTGCAAGCGCCCACATTGAAGGATGTTTCGTCCACGTGTCGGGTGAAATTAATCTCACCTTGCGTTGTTTTCATAGCCCACTAGTGACAGCATTCTAGAATCATCCATTGTTTTGACTACAGGCAGTCGTTGAGATGATTTACCGAAGGCAATTCAAGGTGAGAGAAATTTCATCCAAACATGGCCGTTTTTAATCTTTTTTTTTACGCGGATGCATTTGCCATCATGAAGTCATCTATGAATTATACTTCATGGGACACTTAAGAATGTGCGGCCATCTGACAAAAATACAACAATGACCCATAACAATCGAACAAACGCACAACAAAAAAATGACAAAATCAGAGTTTGGAATGGTGGTTAATGCCCTGCCCATGGAGAGGATGTTGGGATCATGGAACTGTACATGCTAGAAATAATACACAATAAATAATACACAATGAATAATACACAATAAATAATACCATGTTGTTGCAGTTACAACATTTGTTTTTTACAACTTTTCAGGAAATAAATCATATGTTAAATGTTTTCTATTTAAGAGGACAAACCTAGATAAGAAACATAGTGATGCACTATGTCTGTGTAATCTGTCAATAGAGTTGAAATGATAATAAAATATTCATAAATACGTTAACAGTCTAACTTTAAGCACAACTATTACGTATTCAAGGTGTTTCATTTATTTTTGTCACATTATAGAATAATAGCTAGGGCATTAAACCTATGAAATAACACGTATGTAATCATATAGTTACCCAAAAAAAATTCTAATCAAAATGTATTTGTATTTTAGATTCTTCAAACCCTTGACTTGTGGACGGCTTTGCAGACTGTTGGCATTCTCTCAACCAGCTTACAGGGTAGTCACCTGGAATGTCGTTCAATAACAGGTGTGCCTTGTTAATAGATCATTTGAGAAAAAGCTTTGTTTTCCTTAAGGCGTTTGCTTTAATTTGTGAATTTCAGTATATCTTTTTCTCTCCCTTTTCTTTTTGAGCTGACTTTACATTAGGTGTTACCGGTGGGAATATGTTTCTTAATTTGTAAACATCGATCTATTTAAGTTTGACTTTTAAAAAGAGGTTACATTTTAAAAGATCGTCACCTGGTGTGTGCCACAGCCTTTTTGCAGCTCGCTTGTTGTTGTCTGTCAATCAAAATATTATAGGCCTCTCGTAAATCCTCTGATGTTGGCAATGGCCTCATTGTTGAATTAACGTGCCCACCTTGGAGAGGGGGTGCCATCTTGGAGAATCCAGTTACTCCTCTCATTCAAACCCTTGTAGGGTTCAGCTACAGAATGAAGAGAAAATGTAAGTTGCAAACTGTTCTAAGCAAGACAAAAACATCCTACGTTGGTCCAAATACCATACAGGCCATTCGCTGGAGTGAACAGGAGTTTTCCCTATGTATGAATGGGCTGTGTCTCTCATCTTGCCAAAACTATTCTTTCAAGTGAGATAAAAACACCCTGGAACAATAATCAAGTAATGTGCACCTATTCATTGGGGTCTATTTTATCTACAGTATATATTTACTTTTTATGTTTTCCAAATGGGTCTACAGCGTAAGCTGCCACCTCTTTAAATAGTCCCGTGCCCTGATTTGAGTTAGGGGGGAAATCCAAGCACCTGCTTAGTCAAAACTGTTCATTTCCTTGGTTTAGAGTCTGGGATTGAATTTGTTTGACTCCCTCATTCATGGGACGACGTTTTCATTGTGTTAGAACTTTAGGGCAAGAATTAAATCGTGAGATTTAATTTCCTGCATTGTTCAAATGACATGCTTGCCTTGGCCCACGTCCAATACAGTGTAGTAGCCAACGGCTTGATATGAGATGTTAAAACAGAGGTTCCTATCACTCTCAAGGGAGAAGTGGAGTGAATCTATAATAATAAAAAATGCATTTATCCTGAACTGTTTCTTTAAGCTATATCCCTGTTCTACCTCAGCATCTAACACGTTGTTCTGAAATATTCAATCTGTTAGGGTGATCAAGAAAAGTGGGACATGTGAAAATGCATTTCTGAAATGTGTATGTTAGAAATGTAATTGCTGGGAATGTCACACTAAAAAGAATATACACATGGGTTGATGTTTATTGACACATATTGCTGACCCCAGCTCCCACACAAGAGTATACCCTTCACAGTGTCCTTATATCTCCTTCTGGTTAAATGGTGGAGGCATACTGAACATTCATCACCACTCAATACAGTCTAGGAATTTCCCACAATGCCCACTTAGATTGTTGAACCTGCACATATTCTAAAGTCTAACCAATATATTATGTGGTCCAGCTGATGATATACAGATAAACCAGGAAACTCGTACAGGCCTACAGCCTACTCGTACAGCCTACTCGTACAGCCTACTCGTACAGCCTACTCGTACAGGCCTACAACCTTTCCCCCCCGATGCATTGGGATGCCATTGGTGTAGGTGGAATCAAACATTAAATAGTCACATTCAGGACAAATGTGTTCATAGCTTGTGCTTGATATAAGTACCTAAACACAAGGTTGTCATGGACCCTCACCAACGTATTCACTAGATTCATTCCAGTTAACTTGGGCCATACAGTTAAAGGTTTTACATGCTCACGGAAAATAAACACAAGCCAGAAGACCTGGAATATCGCAGCCCTGCCATCATTCTCCAGAACGCGGTTACTTCACCTCCACTGCACTTTTTTTTCAGCTCCTTTTCTTATAACACCGTTGTGTGATTTAGAACAGCAAATCAAACTGAGAGAACGTTCTTGGACAACATTCAAGGTTTTATTTAGGGGGGCCCCCCAACTCACAAGGAAATCTTTTACCTGATTCCTGTAGAAAGGGGATTGTTTGAAGTAGATTTCCTGCATTCCTATGCATTTGACCCTGGGCTGTGGGGACAGCAATACACTGGTACATTGATGTCAGCTATGTCATTTTCCCCCCATATCTCTGTGCAGGCTGCCAGCTCATCCTCTCAATAAAAGAGTCAATTTAGTTAAATTACCATTGTCAATTTTCCAGTTTCATCATTCAGGTTTTAACAGACTATGCCAGTAATTCAAATTGATCTAGAGCAGTCACATTGGCATTGGCAAAAATATAAAGCATGACGTACTTTGGTGACCCCGTGCCCAACCCTTGAATCAGGGCGCCACCACCGCCCCAAAGGGAAAAAGTTTATGGGTTTTGGAACATTCCGGAGTCAGCTAGCAGATCCGTCTCCGCCCAGGTCAGTTGCTTTCCACAAGGACCCACAAGGACCCACAAGGGCCCACAAGGACTTACAAGGACCCACAAGGACCCACAAGGACCCACAAGGACCCGGTGTAAGGAGGTTCCAGAAAAAGAAGATGGAGGTACTAGAAGAGACATGTCTTAGCCACCCTACAGGCTCTACTCCAGAGATGCAGGAGACCACAATGGAGGAAGACAGCCAGGGAAGGGTGGGTATGCCCCCCACCCACGCCTCGATAGTGCCCCTGTGTTGCTACCGAGGCAACCCAGCCATCCCCCCCGCTACACCTTGGCTCCTCGAAGAATCCTCCATACAGGGGCCTCTAACCCTGGGATGAATCTGTCCTGTATCCTCTCCCTGTCGCAACATTCAGTCCCGGGCAAATGAGTTCCTGCGCGTGGACAACTGTTGCAAACAACGTCTTGCTGCTGGCTGCCTCTGTAGTAATTTCACGCTGCTGTTAAACGGTGTCTTTAATGTCTGCTTCGGTCATGTGGAGGGAGGCAACAGTTCCTGCTGCTGTGCCTCGTTGCTGATTATTGGGTTTATCTACTCACAAGATATGAAGTTGCATCTTCATTTTAAACCGACCAGCAAAATAGTGTTTCTGAAGTCAGAGTCGACAATAGGGATTCCTTTGCGGTTCAAGTTGCCTAAGACAATCAGTAATTTTCAACTGTCTAGTCGAACAGGCTCGAAGAGTTAAAGATCAGAGCATTTATTCATGAGGAGACCTTGGTGGGCGAATCATCTGCTTTCTTTAAACCGCCTCATGAAAAGAAAACATTTTCGGTTAGCCAGCAGGGCCGGTAGTCATAATCACTACCCCAATGTGTTCTACTTAACGGGGACAACAAGGAAAGAAAAGTAACAAAATATATTTCTTAGGTATTATAATTTGCAACCAATTTGTCTTTAAAACAAATGCAATACGTAAAAATACAGTCGGAAATACAACTTGCCGCTTTTGTTTCCAATGGAAGGCAATACATTCTACATTTTGGAACAGAAAATTGTTTACAGATGAGTTGTTTAATTGATTAAATCACAGAATGTCTTCCCAGTTCCATCTCAATCGGCTTCTGCCTGTCACTGGGGTTCCTCCTCCCATGGGACATGGGAATGACAACATGATGCTTTAGACGTATACATCCAGTGGGGTATCTATACATTACGTTGCTATATCAAATTAAGATACTGCGCCAGTAACTTGCACTGGTAAGGTTTAATGACTAACAAAACATAATGACAACATGAGAGTAAAATGACTCACATAACAAAATTACTAACATAGGACGAAACCTCCTAAAGCATATTACACATTTAATATTCTACTATTCATTATTCAATCCGAACAGTGAATTTAGACCCCTAAGCGGTTCCTAATAAAGAGTTGTTGGTTGAGGGCCCCAGTGAGCAGCACAGTCAGTACTTCTGGTCAGAACCGGCACTGCTCCAGTGGGCCCAGTGGACCCGGTTCCTGTCCTATACAGTGTTCAACCATTTCCTCACTGCTGTTTCTGTTTTCTAGTATGCTAACGTTCCTCTGTGTTCCACAATGTATGTTAAAGTATGTTTATCTTTTCCTTTGTTATGTTTCACATCAACTCTTTAATTCCAGACGTTCCTCACTCTTATCAAGAGCCACTTCTAGGAGCAATTAACGATTTTGCAAATTTTTCAAGGGCACGGTGACTTAATAACTAACATTTTAATGTATGCTGCTTTTTTAAGTATGTTTTTACTTGAAATGGCAGTGTTGCTCTTCCCCACACTGCCCTCAAGAATGGTTTAACCCCTAGGTAAATAAGAAAATAAATGTGGATAGCTTGAAGTACAAAAATTCAAAACTTTTATTAGGTGAAAAAAAAAGAATTGTTCAAAGAACAAATACATGGTCATCGAGAAGCAATTTAAAAAAAAAAAACTATTGGTCACAAATCCAGATCAAACCTTCTGGCATGAACTGTTATTGGCGACTGGCGACTTATTACAGTTTCTTAGAATGTGTGACCAATTATTGCTCTTCTAAGAGGTTTTTTTTACACTTACACACACGTCTTCATCCAGTCACCATAGTCACAGATCCTGTTATTTTATATAAATGTATAGCCATTGCCTGATATGTGATGGTCAACAACCATTTGTCTCATTTGATTTGTGTGTTCTCTTTTCTCTTTCCATGTTGTAGGATTTGAGTGATTTTTAAGTGTAATCCAAAACTGATCAACCACAATTGCTTTTTTTGTTAATCCTTACATCCTTTCCATTTGACGGGTGCGGCAAGTTAATTAAATGCCCTGTCAGATCTATAACCAAACCACTAAGTGATCACAACGTGCATGTAAAATGTAATGGATTTCATGGGATTTCCAGACAGTCACAAAGCAGCGTTTGGCCCCTACACATGTACCCTTATCGTTTGTCTCACAAGCAGCAACGACCCTCTTTAGCACACCTTTATTCTGTCCGACCAGCCCAAACAGGCGATACATCACTGAGGATACCAGGACACTATTAGGAGCACCCCGTGTTCGATAATTGAGTAATCAGCACTGCCTCAGAACACACAGACACACACACAGACACACCTCTGACAGAGATCAGCAGGGTGACAGCTGGGGGACTCTTCCAGTGATTGTCCTTTCCCCTCTGCATCACTGTCCCATGGGTAACGGCCGATCCCTCATTTGGACAGACAACTCTCCACTCCGGGACGCCTCCGAATGGAAGACTTCGAAATTGATGGGACTAGCGGAGAGGATGACTCCCTGTCATGTTGGAGAACATTTTCAAGTTCTGTTAAGTCAAGACATCCTATAATATCTATACATTTTATATTTAAATTAGGGTTTGGCAGATAGCTATTTGAAAAGATCATACTAATTAATTTGACCCAGTTTCTGAGAGTAAAAAATCCTGCAGTAAATCCTGTGTGGGTTATTATAAATTAACATGCATGTTGGAGTTGATACATTTTTCTTAAGGACAAATCAAGTCAGGCAATTTAAAATACAAATTACAAACTTTATAAAATTAAATACATTACTTATAGTTTGCATTTTAAATGCAACCTTTGTTTACATGTGAAATGTTTAACTCAGCATAGAGTTTAGTGTAAACGAACAAATGCCACTGAATTTATAAAAATATATCAGATTCAATACAAGACCAACAGATGCAGAAACTAAATGTATAATGTCCTACAGTTTCCCT
Source organism: Novumbra hubbsi (assembly GCA_016801125.1). NCBI lineage: Eukaryota > Metazoa > Chordata > Actinopteri > Esociformes > Umbridae > Novumbra > Novumbra hubbsi. Next base: position 8,064 of record JACXGK010009228.1, read on the forward strand.
CATCTTTCTAATGTTCTGTCATTCCACTCTATTTCAGCTCCAGGCTCTCTGTTCCTCTGCCTCCATTTCCTCAAAAAAGGAAAATATAAAATTACAGAAGATTAGCGACATGCATATAAAAGACTGTCAATCATTTAAAATTAACTTCACAATGTGCCTGATGATGTGATCGAGAGATTGCCCCGACATGTGCTGTCATTAGAGACGGCAAGGCATTTGTAGGCCGTGAGAATGGCTGTCACAAAATAATAATAAATTAAGCAGTAAGCAATGACATGATTAAAAGCCCGGGTATGAATTTGCCTTTTTCTCTTTTGCTAATTTCCTTTCTACTTTCTTTTCCTTTTGTTTCCCCTCTGGAAACTATCTGCAATTAGCAACAAAATTACTATTGTTCGTTTGTCTTAAAAATAAAGACTAAACATTTCACGGTCCACTTCCGTGTTTTTTTTAGGTCCATATTAGGAGGAAATGGGGAATGGCATTGTTGTGTTATTCAATGCTGGGGGTTAGAGGTCGTAACAATGATTTAACCTTGGCACCGTGTCGGCTTGTAAGTGCCAAAGGATTGCGTGCGTCTGGATCCGTTGGAGGGCAAATGTTTCAGGGCTGAGATACGTGTGTACTGTAGGACATTCAGTAATAAAGTGAGAAAATGTTTTTATATACTCACAACTGTAAGTAATTTCGAATAGGAGCTTTCTGCTAAATGAGTAAAATGTAAATGCAATTTAAATGGGCTGCTGGTGTGCTTATGACAGAAAGAGAGAGGGAGAGGAAAAGAGAACAGAGAGAGAGTGTGTGTGTGTGTGTGCACCGAGGCCTCTGTTACTGGGTTAGCCAGTGAGATCCCTGATAGCGTGGTGCAGCAACCTGGCATTTAATTAGAGCAGCGATACAGTCCTCCCTTAATTTCACTATCACCCAGAAAGGCACTTACTCTGTAATTTCCTGTCTCGCTTCGAGGGCCTCGCTATCTCTCACCGAGAAATGATCGGAAGCTTCCCTTTATCTCAAACACAAAGAAAGGGAGCCGTGCCCGAATTAGGGAGGCCGGTAGCAGGAATACATATACATAATAATTACAAAAAGTGGGCCTGAACTTCAGATGCAGGCTCACATCGAACCTCAAGCCGGCTTAGAGACAACTCCTACGGCTTCACTGCTGACCTAATGTGTCTCAGAGACGGCCTATGGGTTTGTGCACGTTCACCTGTGTGTGTGTGTGTGTGCACCTGTGTGTGCATGCGTGTGCACGTGTGTGTGTGAGTTCTTGTGCGCTCATGAGTGAACATGACTTTAATTTGTGTTACCCTTTCAGAATGAAATCTGTACTGGTTACGCTCTCTGCAATAGCAGAGGAAAAGGAATTACATCCTGACAGATGGCTGCGTAAGACAAACTAAGGGATAAGGCCATTGGTCGAGTGCTTAACTCGCCTATTCGATAAGTCAATAGGCTGTTGTAATAGACTGGATTCTGAGGTAAGAGGACGCCTCCAAATCGTTTTTTAACTCTTCAAACTTAAGTCTATGTTCATTCAGTTTTTCTCAAATCTGACTTGGAGCCTACTGTGTGTCAGTACTGAGTTTTCTTAAGTCTGACTTGGAACCTACTGTGTGTGTCAGTACTGAGTTTTCTCAAGTCTGATTTGGAACCTACTGTGTGTGTCAGTACTGATCACATTTATTTGGGTGCTGTAGAGGAGCAATAAACACCCGCTAAAATCATCCATTCATTACCGTCAACCACACCTCACTCGGAGCTTATTAAAAACATTCATAATCCAGAAAAACTAATTAGTAAACAAATGTGATTAGTCAAGCCTATCCCTCGGTGAAAACAACACACACTTTTTGACTTAATAATAACACTTATCCTCTAATGAAAACCAAAGCACATAATAAAGAGACTATACATGATGGATTTTTACCTCTGTGGGCAGGAAAAAGCTACAGTCGTCCCATCAACATCTCTCTTCATTTCCTATAACAAAGTCATGGTCTTTTACCCCAATTTATCCCAATAATGAGGATTGACGCATAGTAAATACAGGTGCTTGTTTAGAGCAAACGAGCCCATGAAGCATAGTGCTAATTGGCCAACTGCCGTTCAAATCGGGGAAGGGATGATTGGGCTGTGCTTCCGAGGACACACATCCTGATCTTCAACTCTCTGGAGCCCAATGGCAGTTACGGCAGCGAGGCCATAATCACACCACAACATTGAGGGTACTGTGTGTTTTTTCATAAAAACATGACTATGAATATGTGAGGAGCAACACGGGAGACGGGGAACCGCAGAACCATTGGGTGGAACCGCACAGAGCTCCGCAGAGCCGCAGGGGTCACAGGGTCAGTAGTGGGGGGTCGCGCTGTGGGGCTGTGACCCTAGAGCGCTTTTATAAATAGGAATGTACTACAGATCACGACACTCTAGGCCTTGCTGTCTTGAGGTTCTGCAGCCAGCGCAGACCAGGGTGGATGTCAATCAATACGACAGGTAGGTGTCAGGACCAGGCAGGCCCCAGTAGACCCAAGCCCTCACAACCTCACACACACACACACACACACACACCCCCAAGGCTTTGCTTGGACCAAACTGACTCCTGTATCCCTCAAATGTGTGAAAAATAGACTCTCGAGAAACATCCCCCGACCGTGTAGCAACATTTGAACGTATGTTACTGTGAGCTGTGGTACTCGGAGAAGCTGCTAATGAATTATAAAAGCATCTTTTATACAGGAAATGACTAAATTGTTCCAACTGAAGAAGAGGGGGGGAAAGCAGGCACTTCCTGTTGTCATAACCTCATTCAGTCACAGCGCCAGAGGACAGTGGAGAGAAACATTGGTGGGTGTCTCCTTCGTGCCACTGGTGTATCATATTCCAAACCCTTTCCAGAAGATTTATTACATCCAAGCAGAAACATTATCTTCTGAAGGTGCCATTCATCAAACTCACTTTGAAATGCACTGAATGATATGATGGAATTATGCAGATTAGGGATGTCTGAGGGAGGATTCAATTTGGTAACCTTGGCAACCTCAGGTGCTCTTATACCACGGTGTTCAGGAATACATTTCCCTGTGCATCAATTAACGGGTAGACTACTTCACACGGAGAGCCGGACATTAATTGGCATGTATGCACTAATGACAGGGCCTTCTCCCTTCTTCCTTTATCTGGACAGGAAAATTACCAATTCCAGATGGATTGATGGCGTTTGCTTCTCTTGGCTCACTTGCACTGCAGAGCGAGAAAAAGGAGGACAGAGAGGAGAAGAGAGAGGAGGATAGAGAGGAGGAGAGAGAGGAGGAGAGAGAGGAGGAGAGAGACAGACAACAAAAGGGGGAACAAAAAGTGTTTGTCTGAATTTTGTCAGCTACCATCTCTGCCTCTGACAAAACATCTTCACACAGTTTCAGGGGGATTCCCAGTGTTTCAGAGGGACCCCCAGTGTTTCAGAGGGACCCCCAGTGTTTCAGAGGGATCACCAGTGTTTCAGAGGGACCCCCAGTGTTTCAGAGGGACCCCCAGTGTTTCAGAGGGACCCCCAGTGTTTCAGAGGGACCCCCAGTGTTTCAGAGGGACCCCTAGTGTTTCAGAGGGAGCACCAGAGTTTCAGAGGGACCCACAGTTTATATCAGAGGGACCACCAGTGTTTCAGAGGGACCTCTGGTGATTCAGAGGGACCCCCAGTGTTTCAAAGGGGCCTCCCGTGCTTCAGAGGGACCCCAGTCATCGGCCTGGGATCTCTCCAGGGCAGTGTACATGACTACCATCTCGCAGCACACTTCCCATCGCTTCCACTCTCATTTTGATCATAATAATAATGTTTTGCTGATAATCTATTAGTCTTACGGACAAAGCTTTTTCTCTCAAAGATAAGGTCCTTGGACAGTCAATCATTGTACAAAAGACGCCTGAATGACCCCCAAAACCCTCTATCCCCAGATCACACGAGAGATGGTGTAAATAGGGAATGGAATCCCTCCTTACCACATCTCCATGTAAGATGATGTTTAGATACTTCCTGAACACTTAAACAGAATTTCAACTTAATCAGAAATAGCTCTCAACTAGGGTCCATATTATGTCCTAGTTAGGCAAAGTGCATAATTTAACAAATTAATGAGGATACCTGGCTATTTAAAGGTCTGTGATTGGCTTATAGAGATTGTGTAAAAATTACAAAACATCTCTGAACACATCGAAAAGCAGGCATGTTTCCTCCACTAATTTCTTCAAGCATTCAATGACTCAATTATGATGCAAACCTGTGTTTTTGAAAAGCACGGTTGGTTTTAATTACGACACACGCACACCTATTTGTAGCTCATGTCCTGACACAATGCAAATAATATGTAAATGAAGTAGACCGATCTAGCTGCAGAATCACTGGCCTTTGCAGAGTGGGTATGAGTCAGACTTTACATTCGAGTGGTGGTGGCCTATCATTGGCCACGACAGCAAAACAGGGAAGTCGATCTAGCCAGCTTAGCCGATTGGTCGGTTTCTCTGGGGCGCTGCGACTGCACGACTCACATTATTGCGTTACCCTTCCTCACCTCAAGCGATGTGTGGGGGATGTCGACAAGACGGGTTGATTCGTGATTCTCCCCCCGGGCTCTCCGCTGTGGTCAGTATCTGCATCCTAACCGGCGCCCCATTCCCTAAATGGCTCCATAGCTTTGCCCGGAGCCCTACGTGTAATGTACACTACGGCCGTTTGGGACTCATGTGTGCTCTCCGAGGAGCCTCCAGATTCCTCCACAGGCAGCCGATGGATGGGATGATGAGTCAAGCACCCTCAGTAGACTTCGCATCATCCACCACAGCTGACACTATGGATGGGATGATGAGTCAAGCACCCTCAGTCGACTTTGCATCATTCACCACAGCTGACACGATGGAGCCTGGCCATTCGCAGACGCGTCCTTTCCTCGAGACCTATGGAAGGTCTTATTAGGCAGCCGACTGACCGCAGCTGATTGACAACCTGGCTGCTTTGTGGATGAGAAGGGAGTGTGCCGTCCCTGTAGCCGTCCACCAACCAAAAAACCTGTGTGCCTCTCCCTTTCTTTCTTTCTTTCTTCCTTTCTTCCTTTCTTCCATCCTTCCCTCTTTTCCTGTCTGTGCGCCAAGCATTAATTGTGCTCGAACAGTGCCACATGCCTCAATGAAAATAAATTACTTTTAATTTGGGGCTTTCCTTTCTGCCACGGCCGGCGTCACTTAATTTCATTAGCCGCGAACCTGTTGAGCGCTTTTTCAAAAGCGTCGTCTCGCGGACGCACTCGAAAATGAAAAGAGGTCTTTTTCTTTCCCCTCGACCCCCCCAACACCCCCCACCCCAACCCCCCTCCGCTCCTCAATTAACGGAATCGTTCCCTTTCAACTAAAATGAATGTTATTGAAACCAATTAGCATAGACTGGAAAGCCTCTCATTAATGAGGGGAGTGTGGGTGAGTAAACAGGAATGAAAAGATGAAATTAGAGGAGAGCCTCTTCTCGTTGCCCCGGAATAATGACACGCTTAGTTGCCTAATTGTCTGGTGAAAAGCACCGCCGCGATGGTAACAGATTGCCGTGTTCATTAGGCAGCAGAGGCCCACCTGCTGCTGGGGGCTGTCTTGTCCCCGTACACGTGTCCCTCCCAGGGGGAGGTGGGACACAACGCTCGCTGAGAAAAGCAAATGAGGCCGCCAATATGCCATGGTGTGGCGTGTCGTCATTGCCAAGGTGCCAGTTGTGTCAAATAGGATCCCGGGGACCCGATAGCGGGAGTCCGGGGTCTTTGAAAAGATGACATCGTCTTAAAACGTGGAGGCTAGCTACGGTAATGTCCAGGAGCGCGGCCCCTCGCGAAACATTGCGATCGCGTGCGTTTCGCCCCGAATAAGATCAGTGTCCCGTCTCGTGTTTCCCGTTTATTGAACATCGTGGGGCTAAATGTGTCTGGATAATAGCCTGCTAATTGTTGCAAGGCCAGGTTTGGGGGGCGGAGTTCTTTCACATTTATCCCCGCTTCATTAAATATTAACAGCCCTGTATCGCAGGTTTTCGTGAAATAGATACGCTTTGCTTATTAGAAATTTGTGACAAGCAAACACATTTTATTCCCATGTACGGGACATAGTATTCGTCAGGTGCTGGAAGAAAGGCATATGATTGGTTGACGCACCGTGCTTTACAACCAGGAAGTGGGTGAAGCTTCCATTGCTAACCAGATAGCGAGAGCACGTTCTTACTTTACCTCCTAACCATAACTACAGTCTATCTCTATCTCTAACCCTAACCTTATCCTTTACCTAACAATAAACCTTACCTATCATTTATTGCATACATTTCTACCATCTGGAAATATCTGGAAAAAAACACATCCTGTGTCTTTTAAAACCTGAAAAAAGTGTCCTGCACAACAATTTCACAAAATATGTTCTTGTACACGGAAAAGGACTTTGTCGTGTGCAAGTCACAAGTTTCTAATAAGCAATCTGTGTCTATTTAACGAAAACCTGTGATCCTGTGTTGAATATTTAATGTATTTTGCTAGGAAAAATAAACGTGCACGTTTTCTAATTCGTATCCTGAAGACAAGCAAAGCCACGGACAGAAGAACACACGACATCTCCCCCATCTCTCCGGCACGCACGCACGCGCACACACACACACACCCACACACACCGAGACACAGATGTACACTTAAGTCAGAGCGATGCTTGATGTTAATTAATTCATGATAAATTATTGAATTATTACCAAAATGTGATGCAGATATGTTACAGCACAGCGGGTTCTGCAGACGCTCCAAGGCAAAGGAAGAGAAGGTCACTTAAAGGAGCTGTGACCCAGCTTTCTATAAAAAACTAAAGAAAACGAACAAGTAGTGTGTTTGATACCATGCTCCTTTCACCATTCAAGATATTCCAGCATTTGTGTGTAGGTGTGTGTGTGTGTAAGTGTGTGTGTGCGTGCTGGTGTGTCTGTGTGTGTGTGAGAGCGTGCACGGGTGTACGTGCGCGTGCGTTGAGGGAATGTGAGCAGAAGTGTGTGTGTGTGTGTGTGTTCGTAATGTTTTTGTGTGGGTTTTGTTGGTTTTCATGGCCGCCCATCTTTAGTCGCTCTCCTATCGTCTGCCAGCTCCTCTGGGGTCAGGCTTTCTCCTGTGTTTACGGCTCATTGGGAATATTAATGGGGGCCACTGATACAAGCCGCCCCTCTACAACTGTTGGGCATAATTATCCTGCGGATGACTTAAAGGGGGGTCCATTAAAACCAGGGTCTTTATGGTTTGCCTCATCCCCAAGATGTTACCTCCTTTCACAGCCCTATATCCACTCAGGGAGCATGGGGGTGGGGTGGGGAGGTTGTGTGTGGGGGGATCAGGGTGGGAGGCAAATGTGGGGTGTCAGGGGTCGGGGGGCTTTAGGGCGTTTAGAGAGCTTAAGAGAGGTTGTGGGGGAGACAGGGCTGTTGCCAGTAATCCTGGGCCCCCTGAAAAGATATATGCTTGGGCCCCCCTCACTTGACAACATTGACGTTATTACTGTCAGTGGGCCCTCCCAATCCGTGGGCCCCCGTGAATCATACCCACCTTCATCCCCACTTCAGCTAGGGCCCTGGGGGGAGGGGTCACAAGTGTTTCATTCTCCTCTCTGGGCAATAAAGATTCAATCAAAGTGGGCTGATGAATTTGGTAAGAATGCAATGACTTGAACATCCTTAGTCCCTAAATCCCATCATAATACCCCCTAGACACATGCAGTGTTACGCCCAGACATCACAATGATGCACCACAGTCCAGGTAAAGTGTTAGAACGATGGTTGAATTAATAAAAACAAAGCATTGTCATAAGACTAAATGTGCAGGTTTTCCACATTCTCCTTAATGCAGTTATCCTCTGTGTTGGTTTTAGCACTATGCTATTGCATGCTACGTACAATTCCAGTTCATGGTGTGTCTGTCGATTGTATTTACCGGTCAGGTTTGCAATTGGAGTTAAATAATTTGATTCCCACGGAGATCTATTTGTTTAAATTCAGGAGTTAATGGAACCAAGATACTTAAAAAATAAAATATGTTTCTAGTAACATTCGACGTTGTTTCACTGTGTTTGGGATTTGATTACCCGATATGTATGGTTGGACAAATCTGAAAGGGTATGTGAACTATTTTATTAATGGTTTGTGTATAATTTTACATTTATTTACTTGAAATAAAGGCAGCCGTTGCTATATTTTACCAAATCCACCTTTGATTTAAAAGAGTTCAAAGAATTCGTAAACAAGAAAAACATACAGTTTTCAGTTTTTTTTACTCTCTTTAGCAACTATTAGAACTCACTGTACTCACGGTACTTCACTGTGCTGTAAATATGAGGTGAAGCATGGCTAATCCTCTTAGTAATCTATCAACAAGGGAAGGTCAGTAAACACATAAATGAAACGCATAAATGAGACAAAAGGTTGTTAACCTTGATGAAATATGCAATGGCTGTAAAAGAACTGCTACACACTTACCTACCTATCTCCACTACCAGGGCAACTTAACTGGAGCTGTGATGAACCTGCATGGAACATGCCTCTGCGTTGGCCTCCACACACAGTGAGGGGGATGGTTCGAGAGGTCGGAACGTTCTCCACGTATTTGGAGAACTTCAGAAGTTGGTTGAATCTTGGGGTCACGAGTCTCCAGAACTGCAATTAGACGCCACAGCCGTGCCAACATGCTTTTTAAATGTCTTGCCAGATAAAAGCCTCTACTCTCATCCAGACAAACATTGGCGCCTGGAGTTTGTTAAACATCTTTGGAACTTTCATTTGAAGCAGATACTATAGGTCATATGAGAAAACTGTAGTCCTTCAAGCCACCGACACCAGAGTTTGATATAAGAGAAGCGATTAACAGTCAGTATGAAAGTAGTATGGTGGCGGGTGTGGGAAGTTGTGTGGCTTTTTTCCGTCCAAAGGTCCTGGGAACTTGAATACAAGGCATCACAGGGTCTTGTCAACTTGAGATTTTAACATCTGACTTTGTCTTCGAGAAGGTAAATATCTAACATCCAGTGAATTCTTCCCGATCCACACAGTAACCTCTCACTGACCACAGACTCAAAATGTTGCCTTTGCTATCCTGGTCCAGAGACCTGAAGCCCATCAAAGACATATCAAGTATGAAAAAGAGATTAGACGGACAAGGATAAAGGATTCTGAAGGACCGGGAGAGATTCTGCATGGACTATTGTTCTCAGATCCCGTTTCATTTTGTTATCTAGACAAGGGGAGGATCCAAAACAGTACTAAACAGAGGGTTGAAAATAATCAAGATACCTAATTCTGAGACTAAGAACATGTTTTTTTAAACAATTTGTTCTTAATAATTTTTCTATCATATCTTGAGTGAAAGATTAAATTTGATTCTAGTCCTTTTTGCTCATTTTAACAAAGGGCTCTAAAAGCTGAGGTGGATGTTGTACTCTGCATGCATTTTTTTGTTTTCTACAGAGTCTGTCAGCGAAATTGAATTCATTATATGTAAGGCTTATTAATGGAAATGGTTTTAGAGATAAATGTACTGAAAACGCTATTGAAGGGATCAAGTGGGTGGGTTTTAAGTGGTTTAATTCCATTTATTTCTAGCAGGCAATTTCAGGGAACTATGTCTGGTACCTTGTTGTGCACCTGAACAAGGCAAGTCTGAATACTAACTATGGAGATGGTAAAATAGGATGGTCTGAATCATGGAGATGGTCATGTAGGATGGTCTGAATCATGGAGATGGTCATGTAGGATGGTCTGAATCATGGAGATGGTCATATAGGATGGTCTGAATCATGGAGATGGTCATATAGGATGGTCTGAACCAGGGTGATGGTCATATAGGATGGTCTGAACCATGTAGATGGTAGATGGTCTCCCTGGCACCTCCTCTGCTGTCCTCAGACACACTCTCCGTGGCACCTCCTCTGCTCTCCTCAGACACACTCTCCATGACACCTCCTCTGCTGTCCTCAGACACACTTTCCCTGGGGATCGTTAGCTGCTTAATTGATTTACTTTGTGGAGGATTAGACGTCCATCACAGCACTGAGCCGAGCGCACGGCAGCCATCACGCCTCGGCATATCTCCTGGGGTATTGGACAAGGACTCAGAGACACAGAACAATGGACGGGCGACTGGGGATGGATCTGTCAATGGGTGGGTATTGAGGGCTGTCATGGATTGAGAGTAGGCCATGCTGATTGGTTGATTGGTGGATGTCAATATATTGTTATAGTCCGGCTGGTTGTTCGGCAAGTGGGTTAGGGTACAGCCTCTTCATGGATCGCATGCTCATTGTCTCTGGGGATTTGTGAGACTGTGTATGTAGAGGTCGCTTTTAGTTCTTAGGCATTTTTTGCCTTAGATTTTTCAATAAGGTGGATTATTGCACACTTGTTTCCAGGACCCTGATCGGATGCAGTTGATAAATGTGTTGTCAAATGATGGTCGTCTCCCGGGGGTTCAGGGTGGCCTAGCTGTCAAAAACCTCTGCCCCCGGATCACACAGACCACTACAAACCCTGGTTGAATCCCCTCGCTGCGGTTTCAGTCCCGTTGCTATGTCCTATCCTTTCATCACAGAATGTGTTGGGAGAATACTGGCCAAATTCATTAGAGCAGTTTACTGTACATGGTATATGGTCCTATCCATCTATATTGAGAAGAAAGGTGAATGTAACAATAGCAATAATCCCTGTGAACTCATTAACAACGAATGATAAAGGGGAGAACCAATGGCGTCTAAGACCAGGCAGAAATAGGCCCAATCACATCCCAGACATCTCTTATAAATGTTGCCCTGTATCCAATGTGCATGGAACGTATTCTTTGTGTCCACATTTTGTTGTTTTGATTTCCACAAAAGAATTCTGCTTGTTTTTTCGTTCTCCCTGTTGGTTCTCCATGTTGGTTGGAAATGTATATAGTCCGGAAATGGAAAGACAGAGCATTGGACAGTGTGTTGCGCGTATGTACCGGTACGCGTTAATCCCAGGACTGGCCACGTGAAAGAGTGAAGCATCATAAAGGAAGTAGTAACAACGTATTGCCCTCCCGGGGGGCATTTGTATGTTACAATTCTTCACCGCCTTTGAGATCTTACCTTTGGAATCAACAGCCGTTTGGAGAGACGCTGGTGGGAATGAAGCGACTTCCTGTTTTACGTTCAGCCTTTCACATCCGCTGTTTGCTGGCGCCCTGGGAAGACGGGGACATTGGAGACGGGGACATTGGAGACGGGGACAGTGGAGACGGCCTTGCCTGTTTTTGTCACTGAATAAAAAGAGTTGCGTCCCGTGTGTCTCTTTCTGCCTCTGATACGGGTCATGCGCTCATCCTCTTAATCATCCCCTGTCCCACATTTTCCTTCCATCACCCAGCCTGTCCTCTTCATGCTCTCGTCCCCCGTCATCCTCTCTCATCCTCTCCTGCTCTCCATTGTCATTTTCCTCCCCCCTCCTTCCCTCCCCCCTTGACCCCTCCCCACCCCCAGTCTCTGTATTCATCTCTGCGTGTGTCTCTCTTCCTATCAAGTGAGTGAAACAGGAAGTGGGCTTTCTCCATTGTTTGGGGGAACCGAGAGCCTGTGTTAATTAGTCTAATTGGGATTAGAGACGGCTGCAATAACAGAGGGTGTGAGGAGATGACCTGGCACTGCTTAGGAAAGGGTGCAACCCAAAATGGCATTCTGACTTCTTCTACCCAGAACCCTGTGTACTCCTATCAACCTATTCCTTGTATAGTGGACTTCTTCTACCCAGAACCCTGTGTACTCCTATCAAACTATTCCTTGTATAGTGGACTACGTCTACCCAGAACCCTGTGTACTCCTATCAACCTATTCCTTGTATAGTGGACTTCTTCTACCCAGAACTCTGTGTACTCCTATCAACCTATTCCTTGTATAGTGGACAACGTCTACCCAGAACCCTGTGTACTCCTATCAACCTATTCCTTGTATAGTGGACTTCTTCTACCCAGAACCCTGTGTACTCCTATCAACCTATTCCTTGTATAGTGGACTTCTTCTACCCAGAACCCTGTGTACTCCTATCAACCTATTCCTTGTATAGTGGACTACGTCTACCCAGAACCCTGTGTACTCCTATCAACCTATTCCTTGTATAGTGGACTACGTCTACCCAGAACCCTGT
>JACXGK010009229.1:0-20300 GCA_016801125.1 Novumbra hubbsi
ATTCCTTTCATGTAACAGAGTTGCCCTGTTTCAGCTAGCAGATATTCCTTTCATGTAACAGATGTCGTTGTAGATATCCTTTCTCTTTCCCTTTATATCCCTTTCAAGTTCTGTCCATATCTTTCTTTCCCCCTCTCTTGGTTTCTCACCCCCTCTGTCTATTTCCTCCTCTTCGTTTTTTCCTTTTATGTTCTTTTCTCTGTCTCCTCTTTCTTTACTCTGTTTTTTCCCCCCTCATTGCTTGGATGGGTAAATAAAGGTACTATTAAAATAAAATACATTTAGAAATAAAATAAACACCAATCACCGCTCCATCTCTTTTCCTCTCTGATACATGACTGTGTTATGTGTTATAACATTATGTAAATACGTGCAAATCCCTGAGCTCCTATTCAAATGGCCTGTGGTTAGCTGCTACTGGAAAGGTTATTAAAGCTTTGTGTTTTTCCCATTAGTTTTTATTACGATTGTGTCTTCTACATTTTTATTTGAAGTGTTATTTTAAGATGATTTGCTATTTTTAATGCAGTTGGCTTGATGAAATATTGAAATGTAATTTTTACTTTACAAGTGTGTATGTGTGTGTGTGTAAGTGTGTTTTTGAGGGATTTAACTTTGTGCAAGTTCAGCCTGTTTGAAGCATCTGTCATCAGAGATCCACCAGTTATTCAGTGCTTATCTCAGACCATGTTCTACCCTGCAGAGGATCACTGTCTTTGTTGTTTGCAAATCATGCGTGACTGCAGAATTTGTGATGCCAGTGAATCCGATATTTTTCATTCCGTCGTTTTTAGCTTGTTTTTATTTGCCATAATACTGGCCGGTGGAGACCGACAGACTGGTTACCTACACACAGCCACTGTATCACGGCCGGTTTGGGCGGAGAGGGCAGGACCCCATCGGGTGTTTCCCCATCGATGAGAGCACTGGTAGAGTTTCTGTAGACGTTAGCTACTGTCTCTCAAAACCTCATCTTGGTGCTCGGGGTTCGATGGACCCCCCCCAGTGTTCATCAAACACCCATAATCCTGTGCGGCAGCAGGCTGACAAGGGAGCGGACGCGTGGGTAAACGGGCCCGGGTCGTTGCGGCTCGGTTGTATTTAAACGCGTTTTGGATGGGGAGGGATGGAGCAGACGTAGCCAGCGGTAAAGTTCGATTTTCCCCGCAGGTTTTTCTTTCCCACACGAGATCTTAAATGAAAATCCTTCCGTTGATGCAGAAACGGCCTCAAGTCACGCATGCTGTTCCTGCCTTTTTCAGACGGATATCTCTGACTCCTGTCGTCGCCAGATCGCCCGCCGCCTTCAGCACGCCCTCCTCCACGGAGAAAGCGAAACACGGTCAGTTTGTCCTTGTTTTCGCTTTGCAACGAACACGGGGATTGGCCAAGCGCTCCGTAACATAGCCAGGGATTGGTTGGGAGCAGTGTTACGCAATTACCTGTTCTGTATTAAGGTCGGCCCCTGAGCAGACAACCCATGAAACGTTTAGGTTTTGTATCTGTGAGATCAGTCTCTGTCCCTAGGGACTGCCGCTTGGCTTCGGGGGTTCGCCTGCTGGTGCCTGCCTTTCATCCCATCTTCTTACCACAGAACGTCCCTCTCCGCCCACGGACCCAGTGTGTCAGCCTCCGGATTCCAAGCGCCCCAAGACCAGCACCCTGGCCAGCAAGACGGGGGCCCCTCCGGCCTCAGGGGCCCCTCCGGCCTCGGGGGCCCGTCCGAACCCCTAAGTGATGACACAGTGTGGTGTCCACATCAAAGGGATTGTAGCTTGTTACAACGCATAAATGTTTGTTTTATTTTTTCAGTTACATGAGACCACAGGGCAAATACAACTGGTTCCTCCACACACTTCTGTACATTGTATTAACTTCACTAACTCGGACCTTTCTGTAGCTAATGTTTGTGGATAACCTGGATGCTGTAATTTATTAGCTGGCTAAAAATAAAGGATGAGACACCAATTGTTAAGAAGATATATAAACACCTGCAGCTCAGTTGAATTATAAAACATTAGTGATCACGTCTGAATTTGTGTTTTGTGTTTTTATATGAATTTTTTATACTGTGGAGTTTAGAACCATTTAAGTATAGTATTCATAATTGTATGAAGAGTAAATATAATTTACATAGATTACTGTATTTCTGATCAATTGGATGTTATATTAATTGACAAAAAGTTAACTTTTGATGTCAAGGACATTTAAGTGATCCCAAACATTTAAATGGTGGTGTAGGCTGTAGTGGAATTGTCAACATAAAGGCGGCTTTGTATTTAATTTGTATATAAGAAAGCAAAGTTATATAAATATATAAATACAGGATTAAAAAGCAAAAGACATATACACAGTGATACAAATAAAGTTGGAATACAATAAAATACCTGTTATATCTTACGGGCTGAGGTACATGCACATGTGTTGTCTAGCCAGGTCTCACTTCAAACCATCCTGACAATGCCTTGTTCAAGGTCAGGTAGGGTAAAGCCTATAAACCCATTATAAAGGGTATACATTGAGCAGAATTCAAACGCTGCCATTCCGGGTGTAGGGTTACACATCTAGAGAAAAAACAAAGCTCCAAGGCAATCACATTGATGACAACTTTGTGGGTGAAGTGCGTTAATAATGGAGAATCACTGACATATTGGCCAGCAATCTGCATCTGATGATTACAGGCAAAAGAGAATAGCAATCAGTATCAGCCAATTACTTTAAAATGGTTAATTATTTCTGTCTGAACAGGCATTGAATATGACAGAGTAATTTCTATTATAGTAGTTTGGTTTTGCTCTAGTTATGGATGTCCTATTTTTTTATTGTTACTATTATTTTTGTAGCACTTTTTTTGATAAAGTCTAATACCTCATTTAATGCATTGATATCATCCATTCATTGTGTGATGTACACTTACAGAGAGATAATGTAGATTTATTTTATATATACCATAGAATATCTAATTACTGTTTCTAATTATTGATCTTATTTTTGGGAAAATAATATTCAGAAGGATAATTCTGGTGTGACTTAAACTTGTTTAAATTAGGATCATCATATGAAGCAACATTTGTGTTTATATAATGTAAGGGGACATAGTTGCAGAAATGACAAAAAAGGCAATCATCTAATATGAATATCAGTCAGAAATGTTCAACCCTAATTTATATTAGCAGATAAATGCCGTAATATCTTGTTCACTGATTGCATCTTGATCTGATTACATATTGGTCTCTGATCACTATTCCTAAGTCTGAATTCAAAAGGAAGACGTTGTAAGACGATACATTCCTAGAAATGTATTTGTTGAAAGCCTAAAAGAAGTAAAGGAATTGATACTTGTATAAATCATATTTCTCTGTAATCAAGTTGACAGTGTACGCCAAGTGAGGCAATACTGACGTCAACAACCTATCATAATGCATGAAAAAACACAGCCTGATTGGCACTTGCAATAGCCAATCGCATTCTCTATGGTCTAGGCACTTTAAAGTGTCCACTAATAGGCATTGACGGAAGGAGGGAGAGATGCTGCGAGTTTTAGGGACGAGTTAGGTTGTCATGTGGTAACCAACCAGAAGGTTACGAGTTAAAACATTGGATTATTTGATCATCTGACTGGCTTTGCGTAAAGGGAAGAGGTATGGATTGAGTCGGGTAACACGGACTGGAGTCTTGTTTTGTTTTTGGATGATTTATTCCGATTTTTTTTTTTACATTCGTCGGGATCAGCGAGATACCTCTCTTCGCGAATAGGTCGTTCAACTCGCGATGCTGGACAGATAGCTGCATCATCATGTTGCTTCCGAGTTAGCAAAAGAAATCACAAGTTACACCAGGGATAGTGAGTCGTCGTCATATAGCTACTGAGGCAACCCGGCAATTGTAAGCAGAAAAGGAGGATGCATTGGCTACATCTGTTGATTTGGCTGGCTGGCACTTCGGTGATACAATGTCGAGCACCGTGATGTAAACTATAGCGTTAAGGAACTGGTTACATTGTATCACTTGGTTTTACGTCTGGGATTGGCGCGATATTCCTCCTTGTTACATTGGGTGGGCGCGATCGTAATTAGTCAACATTTTCATTATGGGCACCAAGTGGCTGAATGTGGGATAAAGAAGAGTCAAAGTGCATTTTTTAACAAACTTTGCCACAGATACAGAATCTGTCTAGACCTACCCTTATACATTCTTATAATCTGAAAATTTGTATATTTTTCCCACCGTTTATTTACTTTTGTATTGAAATTAACTAAGAAGAAACGACATCTTCGACTCTGTCAAGAAAGTGTACATGTTTCGAAATCCACTCCAACACTGAATGAGACTGCTCTGCTCGGATTGTAACAATGACCCTTGAATGTATGGATAATAGCCAAAAAGATGCTAACTTCGTGTAACTATGCTACGGACATTTCTACCCTTCTCACAAATGGGCTATATAGTCTCGCGCTGCTAAATGTTATTGCATCCGTCTTGATTTTACTTACTAATTGTAGATCAGCACAGTCTACAATACTATATTTTGTCTTAATCTGACCACACAATGGAAAACACAAGATGTCGCCTATCCAAATAGGTTACCAATAGGCCAAGTTCAACAGGTTAAACGGGTCTATTTCATCCTGTGTTCCTGACCCGTGGGTGATAAAGTGGTCCCCGTCCACACCAACTGTCACCTAATCCACGTGGAGTTTATCTCGGGACACTTGACAACTTCGGGCGGCGGAAACTTCGAGCCTTAACGCACTGACGGCGCCCTCCGCTGTAATCCCCAGACGAGTGCGAGGCGACCAAGCCTAACTTTTGTTTTTACTTTCGGCGTGGAGAAAACGTAGGCTACGGCGATAACAACGCCCGACCAAAATGGCCGACGATTGTACCTATACGATGCATTACAATGACGATGACAGATTTCTCCCATCCAAACATTTACGGGATGCGCGTGGGCTCGAAGGGGAGACCGCCGCCGCCGCCCGTGCCAAGGGGCGCGAGTCCGTCGGCTGCTCGTCGAACTTTGAGGTTATCGACGGGCTGCGGTACCGTAAGAAGTTGGAGAGAGGCTTCGTCCACTACCGGGAGGTCCTGGACGAGGATCGACGTCTCGGGGCAATAGCCACTTTCCACCGGCGGCGACATGGCACGCGCCACCACTCCCTGGATGACACTTACCGATCGGTGGCGGATAACTACTGGTGGGACGGTGAGTCTGGACGGGTGATTATTATCGATCTCCCATGCCCAATTGTGCAATGATTCAAACCATTTAAAAGTTCCCCAAGCTATGCCAAAAGCACTTAGGCTAATGCTCATCACCTTGAGGACTATCCTGTGATGTTATTGTAAGGCTGTGTGTGTGTGTATGTATATGTATAAATATGTATAGTCTACTGTGACAGATTTCCCATACGCATTGCTTTTCTCTCGTCTGGTGTGAGCGTCCATTAATTCTCCATTCTGTTGAGTGAGAAGTCTGCTCCTGTTTACAACCAGAGAGAACTGAAAGAGAAGTTGATCTGCAGGCGTTGGAGGCTTTGTGTTGTAGACATAATGAAGAAGTACTGTGTTACTTTGCTGGTCAGAACAATAGAATCCCTTTGGCCATCATAAACACTGCCTGCGTCATGCGGTTTGTTTTGTGGTGCATAAAACCAGATCTCACGATCATTGCAATAACATAATTGACCGATCCATCCCCAGGGATGTACTTCCAGATTCGAGACTTCGTCCAGGGGTGTCCAGAGTGCCTGGAGCAGAGGAACGAGAGACCCAAGGTATGTCGCGTCGCCCCCCCCCCCCCCCTTGTTCTCACATAATTTTACCGTTCCTTGATCCTTGCACGCGAAAATGCTCTCCGGCAGAAGCGTGAAGGTGGAAGGCGTCTCTCCCAGGCGACGATGACCCACGGCCGTGACGTGCTCAATAAGCTGAGGAGCCAGCGGGAGGCCGGGCTGTTCTGCGATGTCACTCTGAGGACGAACGGATGCTCGTTCCCGGCCCACAGAGCGGTGCTGGCGGCGGTGAGCGAGTACTTCCACCAGGTATTCACCGAGATGGAGTCCGCCCCTGGCACCAAACCTGACATTGACCTCACAGGTATGAGATGCTCACACACACACACACAATCTTAATCTGTTTTCCTCGATCTCTTGGCTGTTGTTATGTTGATGCCCATGCTGTTTTGGCATGAACATGACCGTCACTCCTCTTAAGGAAAGGAGTGAGTTAGAACAGAACTTTCTACATAACTCTCTATTTGCCACATTTTCACTCCCCCATGTGTGGTTACTCCTCCCTCCGTTTCCCTTTCTCTGATCTTCATCGTCAACATCTGTTCGTGTCTAATGTTAGGCACAATATTTACTTACTGTCGCTCCTTCCCTCTCGTTCGCTGTCTTTCCCTCCCGTTCAAGCTGTCCAACCACATTTTTACTCTCTCTTCCGGTCTTGCAGGTTACAGTGAGTCTAGCCTGGTGTCTCTGCTGGACTTCTCCTACTCCTCCGTCCTGTGTGTCTCCGAGGAGGACCTTCAGGAGGTTAGCGCCATGGCCCGACACCTGGGTATGTGGCATGCCGTGGAGGCCTGCTCAGCCCTCCAGAGGGATCAGGGAACCTATGCCCAGTACCCCGCCAAGGAGCACCACGCGCTGGGCTATGCCCCGCCCCGGGACCCCCGCCACCACCAGGTGGACCGGAGGACTGGCGCCAAGGGGTCGGAAGATTGCCTTCGACCGATCCAAGATGTGTGCCAAGAGTCAAGGGTGGAGATCCTGAGCAGACGCTCCCCCCGTCGCCCCCTGGGACCCGGCTTCCACCCCCCCGGGCAGGACAGTCCCGCCACCAGCCCCACGTGCAGGATGAAACTCATGGACTTTAAATCCCCCTCCCTGAAAAACAGAACGCCCCCCCGGAAAATCGCCCCAACCACCCCCCGTTCCAGGAACACCTCCTTCTCGCCCTCCGCGCACACCCGTCTCCTCCGCTCCTCACCCGGGGCCGCCCAGAAAGTCCAAAGACTGCTGCCCAGGACAGGGAGCCCTCCTCGGGGCCAGAAGGCACATCCTGCCCTCCGTCCTGCTTCCACCTCCTGCTCCCCCAGGCAGAGGGCCGGATCTGAGGCCACCGTAGTGATGGTGAAGCAGGAGGAGGAGGGGGGTGAGGAGGATGAGAAGGATCACTTTAGAGCGCTGGAGAAGTATAGGCTAATGAGCGTGCTTGGGTTACAGAGGACGTCCCTCCTTCCCAGACCGGAGGATCTGATTGGCTGGAGGCAGAAGAAACGCCTCCGGAAGCTTAAGGTCAATAACTATTCGCTGACCAAGAGGAGGAAACCCCGACTTCAGGTCCCAGGGGGTCTGGCGTTCGGCGGGCTACCCCTGTCCCTCCCCCTCTGTACCCCGGCCAACGCGCAGTTCCTGAAGGTCATAAAGACCGAGCCGGAGGACCTGGTCGGCATGCAGGAAGTGACCGCAAAGAGGCGTCGGCAGCCCCGGCGGTTTCCGCCCAGCGACCGGAGCATGCGCAGCAAAGCGCCGCCGCCGGCTGATTCCCGGAAGCCCTACGGCGGGCGGGATCTCAGGCGGTCCGCCAGGGTCCACGGGTTCAGCCGCTGCCACCCGCGTCTCCCACCCTTCCCCGGAGGTCCTCCGGGCCCGAATCCCAAGAGGGACGTCTCCGCTGTCCCGATCAAAGCCCCACCTGCCGAATACGCCGTCTCGCCGTGCCCACTCGCATCGCACGGCGCCCGCCCGGACGCCCACCGTGCCAGGGCCCACCCCAGAGAACGGGAAACCATAGAGACCGTCAGGTCTCTCCGCTACAACAGCGGGCGTCAGGTGGCCAGGGCCAGGCTCGAGCGGATTGGCCGGAAAGGGGCTGGGAGGGCCCTGTGGAAGTCCAGGGGGGAGAACGGCAGGACGGGCAGCGGTGAGAGAGCGAGGGGTGTCCGAGAGCCCGGAGCTCTGAGCAGCAGGAACACCAGCCCTGACCCGGTCTCTCCTCTCCACAGCCCGGCTCTGTACCGGGTTATCAAGGAGGAACCGACGGATCCCCTGCCCGTAGCAGAGCATTTCCCCGAGCCACCATCCCCGGAGCTGGGCAAGAGGCAGAGCAAGCCCCCTGTCAAGCTCCTGGACCCAGGCTTCCTCTTCAGCTTCTGCCGGCCCGCCGGAGGGCCCATGGCTGGGGTCAAGAGGGAGGAGGAGAGCGTGGACATCTGCCTGACGCGGTCCGTCTTGAGGGGAGAGCGGTTCGGCCCCGGCGGGACCCCGGCCAGGGTCCTGAGGGCCAGGGGAGGCCCCACACCTCTGCCCAGGGTGAAGAAGGAGAGGGAGCAGAGAAGTGTGAGCCTCAGTCAAACTCCCAGGCATGGGCCTCCGCGGGCCGTCAGCTGTCCTCAACGCGGCACCGTCCACTCCGCTAGAGCCACCGGGTCAAAGGCTGCCGGCCATGACATACCAAAGGTACGGGGAAGGGGGGGGGGCTTGTGGAGCTGCTGCACGGTCTCTCTCCTGAGACTGGGATTTTAAAATCTTTCTGTAGTGGAATCACTAGCTGGATAAAAGAAGTGGCACAGGTCTAGAGTTCCCTGAGAACAAGCGAAGATAGACACATTGAACTGTTAAAATTCCATCCTGCTGTCTTCCACAGTTCCCCTGACTTGAGGCGAGGTTTGGATAGGAGAGGGAGATAGCGGGTGTTATTTCATTAACAAAGTGTGTGTGTGTATCAGTATAAATGTGTGTTTTTAGGAAATATTTAAACAACCACTGTAGCATAGATGGGGTAGGTAAAGAAAGTGTGTGTGCGTGCATGCGTGCAAAATACAACAATATAGCAGATTCATGTAAATATGCAGCAGGGCCTCAAACCTTTTGGCTACTTAGTCTCTCAGGTAGATAAATAAAATCTACTTCAGATTTTGTACCCTGATTCACCATAAAAGACAAACAAGTTTACTGTGTTCTCCATTTCACAAAGGTTTTATAAATACCCAATTTCATTGACCACAGGTTTCAGGTGTCCGGGGTCATTGACCACCTGGTGTACAGGTCTCAGGTGTCTGGGGTCATTGACCACCTGGTGTACAGGTCTCAGGTGTCTGGGGTCATTGACCACCTGGTGTACAGGTCTCAGGTGTCTGGGGTCATTGACCACCTGGTGTACAGGTCCCAGGTGTCCGGGGTCATTGACCACCTGGTGTACAGGTCCCAGGTGTCCGGGGTCATTGACCACCTGGTGTACAGGTGTCTGGTGCAGCTGTGCCAAATATTTTCAGCCTCCCAACGGCTGAAGGTGTTGTCCAGGTGTTTGTCCATTGGTGATGTTGACACCACCTTTCTATCCGCTCCACTACCCCCCCTTTGTTGATGTGGATGAGTGTGCTCATCCGTCCCTTTTCTATAACCCCAGATGATAAGATTCTTTTTCTTGCTGGTTTGCAGCGAGCTATTGTTGTCCTGGCAACAAATCACCTCCTCTTTATCGTCTGTCTGTAATCTGTGTGCAGATCATCTTCTGTAGATATGTTTCGGTAATATGACCATGTAGTTTGATCCAATTCAAGCTAGTTCTCCAGTTTACGTTTAGAATCAACAACTTCAATATACCATTTCCTAATTGATCATGTCAATGGTGCTTTTTCTGGGACTTTTTTGCTTGTAGGCAAGAAACAGGAAAGTAGTTGTGGTTTGATTTGCCAAAGTGATGGAGGAGAAAAAGTATGTATGAATTCACTAATCTTGCTATGTAAAACTGTGGAAAAAAGGAAATGGATTAATGGGAAGATTCCATACTGATTGGTCAGCTGACTGATTATGAATCTTAAACATCAAAAAAAGCATCTGAAGAAAGACACATGTTCTCCAATGGATCGTTACAGAACGGAACCAATTCTGACCGTCTGAACTCTTCTTCCTCTCTCACTCCACAGAAGCAAGCGAAGCCCCAGCCCCCGGCTAGCCGAGGTTCCTCCCAGTTGGACTCGATCCGGCGGGCGCGCCTCAAGCAGCTGCGGGGTCCTCGCAGTCAGGTCCCGAAGGCCAAGTCGTCCCACGTCTGCCTGCAGTGCCGGGCCTCCTACAAGGACTGTTACTCCCTCATTACACACCGCATCAGGCACATTGAGGGGAAACACTGGCCCTGTCCTGTACGTATTACAGCGACTACACTCCTGCCCCTACCCACTCCACCTCTACCCGTTTAAACCCCACCTCTCTCTACCAGTTTAAACCTCACCTCTACCCGTACCCACCCCACCTCTACCCGTACCCACCTCTACCTGTACCCACCTTACCCCTTTCCCCCTCTATCCCTCCTCCAGACCTCTTCGGGCTGACTCACCCAGCCTCAGCCTTCTGTTCACCCATTCCCAATCTCTTTGTCTGGCGTGTTACTTAGTACCGTTAACCTTCCTTTACTCCACAGTCGCCACTGAGTTGTACTTTGGTTCTGCAATAGAACTTTGCATCTGTGTTGTAGCCGTGTACTGATGTAGACTGTATGCGTGTTCTAGCTGTGCAGTAAGACGTTCTTCAGGATGAGGAACGTGAAAAACCACATCCGGACACACGACCAGAAACTGTATAAGTGTCGTAACTGTATGGCTTCATCCTGAGACCTGATTGGAGAGGTAAGTGAATGTTCCCGGTCCCGTTCAAGGCCAAGGCGCACCAGCACCAATCATCCCTGATGTGGTCAGGGAACAGTAGCCATTCTACCCATGTTCTATAGTTCAAGGCTGCAGGACGTTGCTTTAAACTGGTCCGTTTTGTCTTTGACCAACCATGCCTTCTGCCAGTGAAGATGATTGTATTCAGTTAAGGATTCTGCTGTTGTTTCTTATCATTGATTTCCTGTCCTGTCAGTGGTGCATTGTGGGACTAACGTTCCAGTTCCTTAACTGTCAAGTGTGTTTCAGGGTTGAAGCTGTCTACATTGACTGATGTGACAAGAGGAGAGGTGGAGAAACGTTGTCGAACAGCTTGTACATACAAAAGCATCTGTCACATCCAAGCACACGGCTCCCGGGAAAGATGTAATTACTATGATGATGATGATTATTATAATCCTCCTTGATTGTTAGTTTTATTTAAATAACCAAACTTAAGTTCATGTTTGCATTTTTGGTAGCTACAGGGGTTTAAACTTGAACGTTACACTCAGGGGGTGGGACAATTGTGACATAACTGTATTTAAATGGTCGACGTCTTTACAGTTTGTGTAAATGAGAATTGTGTAGATTGGAAATTATGGAAAATTGTTATGATAATTATTCATACTATTGTTCTTGCTATCGTTATTTTTGTATAGACTGAATCTTTTGAGTGCACTTATACCATAGCTTTGTTGTAAACCTAAGAGACGTTGTTCTAACAGAGTAGCCAGGGAGGGGAGGAGTCCCAGATTAAATACTTGAAAGTTCACAGGGGTTGAGTTGGAGATGAGTTGGAGACATGGTGTTTAAAGTTTGTAGGTGACATAGGGAGGGGGGGGTTAATCTTTCCTGCCTCTCTTCTTTGGTGTTCTGAGATGTTATGAGTTGGGTATTGTACCTCGACCAGTCTATGGTCAGGGTTAGTCAAAAGGGTTCAGTAGCACCAAGGGACCCCTAAACCCTACATCTGTGTGAATGTAGATATATTGGACACAAGTTGATTGATAATTACAATAATTCATTAAGAAACCTCCCTGTAGCATTTTACAGAGCAACGAAGAATACTAGGTTACTATACGCTTACGCACCTGTGAAGTCCTCTGTTCTTTAGTGGTGTGTGAGGTCAGGGGGTCTGAGGGTCTAGGGGTCATAGGTTGTGAAGTCGGGGGGAGAAGGTTTTATGACATTGCTGCATGTTTGACTGCAGGTCTGTTTTATCTTGTCTTTTCAAATTCTGCCTATCTATTTATCTATGAAAGGGAAAACTGTCAGGTCCTAATGTGAATCTCTTAAATGTGTAATTAACCTTACTGTCTCAACATGGAGGTTGGGTACGTCCACTAACATTTGATCACTTAATGACTGCACTTCTCTTGACTTGGACAAAACCTTGCATACACGTTTGCAGATTGTTTTCTACTCCAAGGGACGTTTTGTATCTGAATGTCAAAACATTCAAGTAATAAAGGTGCAAAAAGTTGACCTCACCATACCATTAGACATTTGTATCTTTGTTATTGGAAAATAATTTTAGATATCTTAAAAAACGTAAACTTGCACGATTAGAGTCTGTCAGAAAAGGATTCAGGGCAATTTGAATAAGCAATTAAATTCCCGTGTATTTCCTAAGATTCTTGACTTTTTTTAAACGTTATTTATACCAGCGCTGCAAACAGGCTTGTCAATATTCTGCAAACAGGGTAGATAACTGTCAATATCCTGAATTTGTGTTTGATTTTTAACATCAAGTGTAGTATGTCACATTGTAGCACAAACCCTCTTGTACATCAGAGATGTCTTGTGCCCACAATTGGCTGTGACACAACACACAAGATGATATCCCCTCAAACTACATAAATAGAACTAGTAAACCATTGACATATACATGTCATTTACATTTACATTTCTAACTAGATTTCTAAGATGGTTGGTGCTCCACTGACTTTGAATGTTAACAGGGTCATTCCTTTTATACTTAATATATTTCTAGAATTTTAATAGATTTTCTATAGTTGGTTGACAGTATGATTTCAAACAACCAATATTCCCAAATCAACATTCTGATGTGTAGACATCAAACCATCTTGTGATTTAATTTGAAACTTGTAATGTAAATGTTATTCCCATTTTAATACATTGAAACTCATCCATGTTTGTATGTGGCAGTTTTCCCAATTTGTGCTTCTAGATAATCCCAAACATTCTCTACACTCTAGACAGAAATTCTGATGAAATACAAGTTCGTTTGGAGTGTTTTATGACATGCATACGAAGATGCCAAGTGATGACTTACTAATAAAATGTGACAACATTCTTTTTCCAAAATACTGTTGTGGGATCAACTACAAACACAGAATGAGTGAATACATGGCCTTAAGTAAATATGGGTTTAATTAATAACAGAATATGTCAACTTTAAGCAACTTTATCCCTTGAATGTTTTAGCTTTTAGGTCAAATGGATGTTCTAAGTGAAGTTTATTTTTTCAAATTAAAAGATGCGCTGTCAAGAAGTTACTGAATTCAATTGGATATGCCCATCTTTGTCTGGATTATAATTTTTCTCACACTTTTTAATAAAAAAGCTTTGTTTGGCCATTTTATATTTAAGATCCTCCCTCTTATTGAATGCAATGCGTGCACATTGATGATGTTTCAGATTTGATTTTCAAAGTCATATTATCTGCTGTAAAAATAATTAAATTGAATAAATTTGTTGCCTTTTATATTTGTGTCTCTCATTGAAATTATAATATTTTTAGACATTATTATTTTCTGACCGAGTCATAACGACATTCAGTGGGCTGCATAACTTAATCAAACTAATTTACAAACCTACCTTCTATGAGAACAGCCTATTCATCAACAGCTAAAGTCAACTTAAAGAGATGACTGTTTGGATTAAAGGTGATGAATGTCTGTCTTTGGTTTTAGAGTTTACCTTTTTTACCACCTTACGGCGGCTGAAGGGCTTACTGTGCAAGCCAAAGACGTCGATGGAGTAGGGTTTCAAATGTTTTCTAACATGTATCATATAAAACGTATACAGCATGTAACACAATAGATTGACGTTACCCAATACTCTGTTTTCGTTGTGACAGAAAATTAGTTTTCCCCTTTCCCCTTAGCAATATCACTAGATGACGCTTCATTCGCGCTACCTCGACCATGCTCAAGCCGAGTAACAGATTTGCGTTCATAGAGATAGTCACATAATTGCTTAAAGCGATTTAAGAACTTCGTTATTCCCCTTTAAAGGTTGAAAGTGAGCCTGTCTTACAAATATTGGTAAATCATACCTCAATAACGCCGGTATATGGGAGAAACCCCACCCTCTCGCTGTCCGTTCTGAAATGTTTGGTATTGTAAGGAACCGGGGGGCACATTAATAGGTTTGTATGGCAACAGTGCCGGCCCTAGCCTTTTAGGTGCCCTAAGCAAAAGTTGGTACGGAGGCCACCTCTCATTTAATGGTCCGAGGCTCACTAGCTGTCTGGAGCCCCCTGGCAGCCAGGGGCCTTAAGCGGCCGCTTATGTAGTTTATGCCTAGGGACGGCCCTGTAAGACAATACCAATTCAGAGCGACACGATGGAGCAAGAGTAGAATATAAGCAAGAGTAATGATGAAAACCTATGACCCGAAATATAACATTTATTAAATAATTTAATACATGAATGTGTTACAAATCTGAGCGGCACATGGCACCAAGGACATTACCATGCGGTACCTCAGTGGTACCCAAATCTGACAGCCAAGTCTCTGGTTAGGGGGTTCCTATGGACCGATTTGAATGGAATTGACTTCGACGGCCAGATTTGAAGACCCTGCAGTACCTGATCCTAGCACAAGATGGCGGCGAATCCTACACAGTGAGAATGGTTTGGAGACCCCTGATTTAAACTCTTCTAAATGCAAATGTGTAGATCGGAATGGTTTAGAAAGGTTCCAGATCCAAAGACCACTTCCTACTTTTAGGACGTTGTTAAAGAGAACTTAATACAATGTATTCTAACCTACAGAATTTTGTTGGGATTTATTGTTCAAAAGATGATCATTTTATTTTAGTTTTGGACATTTGTTAGATTTTTTGTAGGTACAAAAGTTGTATTTACTGTATATATTCTCTATCTTACACACACACACACAAACACACACACAGAGACCCCTGACTGCTTTACTTAACAGATTACTTCAGCTTAACTGATATTTTGTCTGCTACAACAATTGTAAATAGTGTAATAACGCCGGCTACAAATATACAACATCTGGTAGTATTCAGTAAATAGTTATCGAAGCAAAACAAAATTCACACAACATTTATTGATAAGTGTAGACAGGCATAATACAGAACAGTCATGACGTGTTGTTTCTATAACAGTTGGCATTTCAATCACGTTTCAATCATCACTACCAACAGCTGGATAGCCCTGCTCATCACGAGATGAATCCTCATCATCATCATTACCATCGTCTTGATTACAATCACAGCGGTAAT
The DNA here is from genome assembly GCA_016801125.1 of Novumbra hubbsi. Taxonomy (NCBI): domain Eukaryota; kingdom Metazoa; phylum Chordata; class Actinopteri; order Esociformes; family Umbridae; genus Novumbra; species Novumbra hubbsi. The sequence continues at coordinate 15,153 of JACXGK010009229.1, forward strand.
GTGCACATGGAAGGACTACGGCAGATACAGTCATGTCGTGAGATTTGGACCTGGGGATTTTTATTTTGGTTCAGTAAACGCTGCGCTGCCCTGAAAACTGCAGTTTTAGCAGTGCATGCTAATACGTAGGTTATTATTATGTCACTGTTTAGTTAACTTAAAAGTTTCCAGGGCCTGCACACGAGTGCTTAATAGAGTTAGGGGAGCCGACTATTCTTTAACACACTGCCCCCAAAAATGACGGGGAACACAATAATCACAAAATAACACCAAGTCAGTTACACTTCAGGTATATCAAGCTGTCCAGTTAGAAAGCATCAGCGATTGTAAATAAATGTCACCTGTTTTGGTGCAAATGATACTGACAACAGGGAGTGGCAAGACAACCCCCAAAAATTGAATGGTTTTGTAGGTGGTGGCGACAGACAATTGCTCTCTCCTTATCCTTCCTGACTGATTCTTCTCTAGATGTGCGTTTTGCTAGTGTTCTTGTCTCTACTGGTAGCATGAGGCGGTACCTGCAGCCTATTCAGGTGGCACAAGCAGTCCAGCTCCTCCCGGAGGTCACATCCATTTGTGCCGTCGCAAGGAGGTGTGTTGCTTCTCCAAGAATAGTCTCCAGAGCATGGAGGAGATCCCAGGAAATGCGTCGTTACACAAGGAGAGCTGGACCGGGCGGTATAAGGGCATCAACCCAGTAGCAGGACAGGTATCTGCTCCTTTGTGCAAACTGCCAGAGCCATACAAAATGACCTCCAGGGGGCTACTGGTGTGCATGTTTTTGACCAAACTGTCAGAACCGACTCCATGATGGTGGCATCAGGGCACAACATCCTCTAGTGGGATCTGTGCTCACAGCTTAGCACCATGCAGCTTGATTGGCACGTGACAGATGTGAAAGAGTCTGGAGACATCATGGCAAACTTTATTCTGCCTGCAACATCATCCAGCATGACGGGGGGAGGTATATCCTTTGAGGGTCACACAGACCTCCCTGTGCTAGCCAACGGTACCCTGACTGCTGGTTTTCCATTGACCGTTGTTATGTCATTTTGTTTTATTTTTTGAATAACAAAATGTACAGTAAGGATTTTGATCTATTATACATTTCGTTCATCGAGACCAAACCCTAACTTAAATGTTCCCTTAATTTTTCGGAGCTGTGTACATGTCTGGTGGGGCCCCCACATTCTGAGGGAGTGAGGAGGTCGGTGAGGGTAAGGAGTATGTGTGAGGGGGAAGTTAGAAGGAGGAGAAGAGGGAGAGAGAGAGGGAGAGAGAGAGACTGTCTTGTTTGTAGCTTGTCAGCAATTGCTTGAGACAAGCTTCCCCTCCATGTGTGAAAGCTACTTGGCAGGAATGCTGGGACTGTACCAAGTTCAGGCAAGCAGGGTGGTTCGACAGGAATGCCTGGACTATACCAAGCTTAGTCCAAGGTGGGGGGGGGGTTAAAAGGGGAAACAGACCCCAACTGAGCAGCCACTAGGTAGCTCAAGAGATCCTTCTTTACTTTGATGCTGCTCTAGTGTGCCTTGTGTGCACCTGTGTGTGTGTGTGCCTAGTATTCTTGTGAGAGAGAGCCAGTGGTTGCAGAAGTTCTGTGGATACGTGCTCTCTGTCACCAGCGGCAACAAACGAGAAGGAATGAGACACCCCCTTTCTCCCCCCACCCTCCCTTCTCAGGAGAAAGGAAAAAAAACAGAGGGAAAAAAGATGATGAAACCCAAAGTGTTCCTGTAGACATTTTGTGTGTCTGTGTGCGTGTGTGCACTTGTGTCAGTATGTGTGTGTGTGTGTGCGTGTGTGTGCGTACATTCTAATCACTTAGATATAAAGACATTCTTTGGTGTCCATCTCCTCGAGGTCCACACACGCTGACAGATAGGCATCTTGTTTCATGTGTGTTTTGGGAGTGTGCTTTGTGTATGTGTTTTGGAGTGTGCTTTGTGTGTGTGTTTTGGGAGTGCGATTTGTGTGTTTGGGAGTGTGCTTTGTGTGTTTGGGAGTGTGCTTTGTGTGTGTGTTTGAGAGTGTGCTTTGGGTGTGTGTTTAAGAGTTTGCTTTGTGTGTGTGTTTATGTCAACACCAGCATGTGCCTCCCCAGTTTCCCAGTAGGGGTTGTAATAGCCCTGAGAATGTGTGTGGTCGTGCTGATACTGTGTAGCCTGTTGCTGTGTAGCCTGTTGCTGTGAAGCCTGTTGCTGTGTAGTCTGTTGCTGTGTAGTCTGTTGCTGTGTAGCCTGATACTGTGTAGCCTGATACTGTGTAGTCTGTTGCTGTGTAGCCTGATACTGTGTAGTCTGTTGCTGTGTAGCCTGATACTGTGTAGTCTGTTGCTGTGTAGCCTGATACTGTGTAGCCTGATGCTGTGTAGCCTGATGCTGTGTAGCCTGATGCTGTGTAGCCTGTTGCTGTGCAGCCTGTTGCTGTGAAGCCCCCCCCCCCCGTTCATCTAGATCAGTACACACAGGGACATATTCTTTCTCTATGCCTTTTTCCTCTCTCCATCATTTTCCAAAGGGGATCTTTTCTTCATTTCAGGGCGGGATTCATCAGACGTCAGGGTGGGAAAGCCAAATTCCTAAAAATCTGGATGGGGTCTTAGTTATTGAAAGCATAAACGAGTTTCCTCAATGATTCAATTAAAATCAACCACTTAAAAAGTGAACAGTGAATGGTCTTTCACTCCTGTCTGCTCTCTCCATCTTTCTCTTTTCTGATCAAGCGTGTACACACACACACACACAAAATAGAAGCTCCTGTTGGCAGTCACAGGGCGTGATAGGGGGAGGGTTGATGTGGGGTTGATGGAGGGAGAGGATGTTATCATGTGAAGGGAGGCAGGGACAGACAGAAGAAGAATGGAGCGATACGGGGAACGAAGGAAGGAGAGGGAGAAGAGGGAAAGATGGGAGGCAAGGAATGGAGAGAGGGAGGGGACAGAGGAGGGGGAGGGAGAGGAGATCTCAGGGGTTTGAGGCGCATTAGTATTCATGGAGAAGAGGAGGCCACAGACAACACAGAAACACACAGGAGCCAGACGGAGAGCAGAATACCACACACACAGATTTTTTCTTTCCTTTTTTTTTTAACAGTGTGTGTTCAGCATGTATGGACACATAAAATATGTATGTTTTATTGTGTTGTAGCCCACCTACTTTATACACAGGAGTTGTGTAGGCCGGTCTGCCAGAACCAAACCCAACCGAAGACACTAATGATGTACATACAGGCAGTAGCTCACTACGCTGGTCGACCCGCAGAGACGTCCAGGAACAGAGCGGTGACATTTTGCCCAGGAAGGAACGCTCCCTTGCTGAGCTCAGGCTGGGACATCAAAAACTGGGGACAGAACCTGACCCAAATTGGGTGGCTTACAGTACACCCCAAATGATGATAGCGTGAACGGAGGAGAGAAGAGACGAGGATGATGAAGAGGGTGAAAGCACAACACTTCCATGGTGGTCTATTCTTAGTCTGTCTCTTCAGACTTGGGGGAGTGTGTGTGTGTGTGTGTGTGTGGGTGGTGTGCAGCTGATCTGCTTTGACACAAGACACACTGGTTGCCGTGGACTCCTGTGGCCTAGATATGAAAGGCTCTTGGAACCCCCCACATTCACGCAAGCAAGCGCACACACACACACGCGCACACAATTACAGTAACTGCTGATTGGATAGCAGCATCTCTGTTACAGACACAGCAATCGAAGAGAAGGGCTTTGCAAAAAGTACATTCAAAGAGTGCAAGAGAGGGTGTAATGTATAGAACGACAGAGGATGAAACACAGAGAACAAGAAAGCAGACAGCGATTTGATGGGTAACATTAAATGGGGGGGGAGGCAGGGAAAGGGGTAAAAAAGAAACAGGGGAGGTCGAAAATGGACAGGAGAATGTTGGAGAAAGGGAGGCAGAGAGAGAAAGAGAGAGGAAGAGACGGAGGAAGATCACTACAGATGCTGTATCTTGATTTAGTGTTGCAGGGCCTTTTTTTTTGCACAGCAGAACCGGTTAATATGTTGCGAATTCAAGGTTTATAAAATGTCTTATTCCCTTTTTAAAAAATCAGGCATGAGTTTCTCTTTACCTAAAACCCACTTGCACCTACAACACCTCTTACTTCAGATATAAAAAAAACCCATAAAGGTTCACGTCATTTTCCTGCTGCTGCAAAAACAGACTCAAATCGAGGTACAACATCGGTAACTGCATCCTCTACGGTCTGAGGTGCTGCATAGAGATGGAGGAGGCATGGTTGCCATGGCGGCAGAGCTGCGTCCTTTTGTTAGAGATGTCACTCATGGGGAATCAGGGCTAATGAGGTGGGTGGGTGTGTGTGCGTCCTGAGCTCTGTAATCTATTCAGATGGCTGTGTACTGAGGATGTGTGCGAGTGTGTGTGAGTGTCCTTGGGTCAGGTCTAGTGGTGCTACAGGCAGACGGACAGGTGGTAGGAAGAAGAAAAAGGCTGAGGTAAGAGGGGAACGAGAGACTCGGCGAGGGAGAGAGCGGGGGAGGAAGATGGAGATGGAGAGAATCATGCAAAGGAATGTCTGGGAAATCTGTTTACTACTTTAGAAGTGTGTATATGTGTGTTCCTCTACTTGAGACAGACAGGTGTATGGGGGTGACAGTGTGTGTGAGTGTGTGTCTACGGGCTTCATTGAAGCAGACATTTGAGGTGTACGAGGCTGTGGATGTCGTCCGTTCCCTTTGCTGTTCATCTCACTGCAAATTAGAGAGGTATCAAAGAGGAGCAGGATTTGGTTAATCAACTCTTTTATTTAACCTCTCTTTCTTCCCAGCGGAAAAAGCCTTGAGGTTCGGTACCAGGGCACCAGGCCTATCGGGGATGCTCGCATGTGCGCACACACACACACAAGAACACAAATATGCATGCATACACACACATTCATTTTCATCCTCCTCCTCCTTTTCATCCCTCTTAAACGTTCTCTCTCAGTCTTCCTGTGTCTTTCTCTCTCAGTCTTCCTGTGTCTTTCTCTCTCAGTCTTCCTGTGTCTTTCTCTCTCAGTCTTCCTGTGTCTTTCTCTCTCAGTCTTCCTGTGTCTTTCTCTCTCAGTCTTCCTGTGTCTTTCTCTCTCAGTCTTCCTGTGTCTTTCTCTCTCAGTCTTCCTGTGTCTTTCTCTC